>PISX010004810.1:0-115897 GCA_004024625.1 Mellivora capensis | reverse complement strand
CCCTCCCAGAGAGAAGCCCCAGTCCGTTCCCCTCTGGGTGCTGCAGAGCAGGTTCCCAGCCGCGATCTCTGGGGACACCTGTGCGTCCTGCTTGTACTCAAAACCACAAGCGGCAGCTGTCTGGGCAGCTCCAGACCCCCAGAGAGGTTCCAAGCAGGGAAGGCACACAGAGATTTTCCCGCTGTCCCGAGCTGGGAGCAATCAGACTTTCTGGGTCCTAGAGCCCCCCTGGTGCCCGCGCGCCTCTCTCAGGGGAGGGGGTGGAGCGAGTCTCAGGCTCTGCTAGCGAGGCGCGGCACACGTGTGGGGACTGCAAAAGTCTGTTTCTGCTCCGGGAGGGTCCCAGCCCCTGCCACACGCCCAGTGCCCTTAGGAGGTCTCACAGCTCAGGGACCAGGACCTGGTTTCTCTGCTGCACTCTCTCTGGTTCAGTGCCAGGGGTGTCTGCCCTCCATGGGGGACTTAAGCCCCTGTCCCTAACAGTTCCAATTCCCACAATTTCACCCTATGATCTGCATTAACTTGAAGACCGATAAAAAGCACTCAAAAATAGAAAGGGAAATGAGATAATTAATTCCATTTATTATAGCACCAAGAACCATAAGATACCTGGGAATAAACCTAACCAAAGAGGTAAAGGATCTGTACTCCAGGAACTACAGAACACTCATATGAAAGAAATTGAAGAAGACACAAAAAGATGGAAGAGCATTCCATGCTCATGGATCAGAAGAATAAATATTGTTAAAATGTCTATACTGCATAGAGCAATCTAAACTGTCAATGCCATCCCGCTCAAAATTCTGCCAGCATTTTCCAAAGAGCTGGGACAAACAATCCTAAAATTTGTATGGAACCAGAAGAGACCCCAAATTGCTAATGAAATGTTGAAAAAGAAAAACAAAACTGGGGCATTACATTGCCTGATTTCAAGTTTTTTTTCCCTCTATAAACCAATTCAACTGAGGCAAATTTATATGAAAAATACATTATTTTTAGGATAGAGACTAAAGAATTTTGAAAAATACACTTATCCATGTAAGCACTACCCTAATAAAGATCTGTCATCCCAAAGAAATCTCTCATTCTTCTTATCTGTTCCATCCCCAAGGACAGCAATCAACCACTGATCTGGTTTCTGCCATATATAGATTAGTTTTGCCAATTCTGGAATTTCAAATAGATGACATCATAGAGTATGTATAGTTTTGTTTCTGGATTCTTTCTTCTTAGTAAAATAATTTTGAGATACTATCCATTTTATTATGTGTATCAACAGTTTGCTCCTTTTAATTGGTGCATAGTTTTCCATTGTATCAGGATAACCTATTTCATTTCCATTCACTGGACAAAAAACGTTTGATCTGTTTAGAGTTGTAGGCTATTATATCTTGAACTACTTTTCTTGTGGAATATTGAAGCTCTTTTGAACTGTGATCTTGGAGTTCTGGAAGTCAGTCTGACATAGATCTAAACAAATTACAAATCCTTAATTCTTTTTACAATGTCAAAGTAATGAAGACAAAGGTAAGGGATTGGAAAACAAGTCAACTTGTGACTGGACCTTGAAAAGAGGGACTTAAATAGATTGTCAGAACTCTAGCCCTTCTCCCAACTTCCTAGAGTGACTGCTCTCCTAGTGGAATCAACTAGAATGTTTCCAGGTGCAGAAAGCATTATGATCTGCCTTATCACCCAAGTCTAAGGTTGTGAGGGAGACCTGATGGTACATCTGGCTATCAAACCACCAGCTGAGTGTCCAACCTGTGAAGAGTAGAGACCATTATGGAGCCCTCTCTTTATTTGCATTCCTCAGAGAATAAACCAACAGGTTGGTGGTGGGTTGATGACAGAGAAGCACCAGTGACAATTTGTTCTTGAACAGACACTTACTGTGGGTATAAATTTGCATTCCCTACTTGCACTGCTTCTATCAGTATCACCATCTGTGGAGTTACTTTGTGCCTTATTTCCATTGTAGTATCCTAGACAACTTTCTCAGAAATGAACTTCTTTTGCAGTGAAGGAGGTAAGGAAAAGTCTAGCGCTCATGAGAGTCACAGATGTCATCATATCACATGTCATCGGTTGGTTTGATGAGATGGTGGAATAGCCTAGTAATGGCTCAGTCATGTCTCTACCTGGGTGACAGATGATGCAAGGAGGCTGGACTGCCCTTTAAAGTTTTGATGTATGTTTTGAGGCAATGGCAGTGCATATTGGTTTAAGAAACAAGGAGCGGGAAGGGAGTGGTTTTTATCATTCTACACAGTATTTTCAATTGGGTGTGATTTTGCTTCCTACCCACTGCCCCCAAAGACATCTGGTAATGCCTGCAGACATTTTTTTATTTTCATGACTCTGAGAGAGTTACTGGTGTGTAAGGTAGAGGGCAGTGATGCTGCTAAACTATAACACACAGTACAGCTCTTACAACTGAGAAGATCCAGTCCACAATGTCAACAGTGTTCAGGCTGATAAACCCTGCTGTACACCTAATGACATATTCACAGAATGTGTGATTATCATTAATGCAACTCTGGGCTCTACCAAGAGCTCATAGGTCCAAGGAATGGAATTAATATAATCTGTGGTCTCCTATCCAGTTATAGATATGAGGACTATCACAACTACACATGATTTCTTCCTTTCTTTGTTATGTATGTATTCATTATGTTTGTGTTTTCCCTCTCCATTTAACTCAGTATTTTCATAAGGAGCATTGGTGTAGTTAATTTAATAATTTAGTCTCTGGATTATAAAATATTCAGGATTGTAACCAATAAAAGAGGATATAACATCATACAGATCTGAATACTGTGTCTTTTGGGACTTCATGTTTTCATTTTGGGGGAAGAAGTTAAGCTCATCGTGGTTTGTATAGGAAGAAATATGTCATTTTAAATGGAAGCATGAAACTACTCTTTTTGTTGTTTGGAAGCTTAATATGGGCTTAAAAAAAGGAATGATTACTAAATGAAAGTCATATGGGTAGACTATGAAATTTTGCTGTTGGCAACTTGGTACAATTCCCACTCCCTTCCATGCTTTCCTCTTACGTAACTGAAGTCACACTTACCTTTAAGAATTATGTTAGTTAAGTTTCCCACCTCCGTCTCTTTTGCCCTAAACTCCTACTTCTTCCATGTCTATATATGTTTGATTCTCTACCCCCACACTTCAAAGTTGTTGATGTATCTTTTAAGACACAGCCTGAATGCCAACACACCAGTGATTTATTTTTCAAATTCTTTAATCATAATTAATCATTTATTCTTCTATGTTATCATGCAAACATTTACAAATATTTAATAAATATCTCTAGCCCAGCACTGAATATACTGTAGTTTTTTTGGCTTATGTTTATATTTTATCTCTTTACATTTAGACTATGAGATTATTCCTGGTGTTTAAACAGTGTCTTAGGCATGGCAAGGCTACAGTTAATGAATTTTTAAGTATAGTACCAATCAACCTGAGATATGGACAGGACAAAATATTAATTCAATATACAATTACAGAGCTCTCATAACCGTGGAGCAGACACCACAGAAAGTAGTTGGAATAAAAGAAAAATAAGATAAAGTCCCTGATTTTGAACAGTTCACAGTCTAGTTAGAAGACTGACAAGTAATTACACTATAGTTCAATCATGTGTGTCTTATTTAAGTGCAATAAGAAGGCTCTTTCTAATACTTGGGAAAGATGAAAAAGCCACCTCTTGTCAACAAGGCAGTAGACATCTCAGCCTATTCTTGCCAGAGGTATAAGAGAGCAACATCAAAAGAACAAGGAGAAGAGAACTGGCTTCATGAACAACTTATATGAAAGGTATATTTTTAAAAGAGAAAGAATCACGGAAAAATACCATGTGTTTAGAGATAAGAAGATGGAGTTCTGTGGAGCTAGACAGAAAGCAACAAGGCAAAACTGAAAGGCAAGTTGAGGTCAGATAAGGGAAGAGTCTTTATGTCATGCCAAGTAGTTTGGGTTTTCCCTTGTAGGTAATGAGATGCTACTGAAGGTTTTTAGTGAGAAAAATCACGTTCATGATTGTGCAAAGCAGGGCCTATAAAGTGGAAAGATAAAATGTGGTGGACAATGATCATAGCCTAGATGCGATAACTAAGATGGGGAGGAGGAAATAAATCAGAGCAGTGTTTAGGTGGCATAATTGCCACCTCTACTCTCAGGTATGCAAAGAAGGAATAATTAATGGGAAAGAACCCAAGATAACCTTGATTAAATATTTGCATCACCTTTTACATTAAAGTTTTATTTTCTGAGCCTACTCATCTGGGACTTGAGCACTGTAAGGGACATTGATAAATGTGTATTGGTGTACATCATTTACCACCTATTAATCTTGAAATACATTATATATGGTCTTTAATGCATTAATGTGTAGATTCATGCTTTTATGCTAGTACAGATACCTGTGGGAAGGAAAAAGTAGTTTAAAAAATCTAGTATCTGTAGGTGAAAAATGATATCTATTTCTGTAGAGGTGGTAAATTATTTGAATTTCAGTGCATATTTTCTGTTTGGATTTATCACTTCTGGGAATTTTTATTTATTATGAAGAGTGGATAGAAATATGACCACAGCTTAGAAGAATTCTTTTAAGATTCACTAGAGTTTAAATTTTCAGTAGATATGGTATATCTTTTCTGGTAGTCAAAATATCTTAATAAATATGGGCACTTGGTCTGTTAGGCTCTTGACCCAAATGGGTTTGATGAGAGGGTTGTGTTCCTATTCCTACCAACAGTGCATGAGGTTTCTGTTTACTCTATGCCTCGCCAACATTTGTTATTTCTTATCTTTCTGATAAAAGCCATTCTAACAGATACAAAGTGGTGCCTCACTGTGGTTTTGAATTGCATTTCCCTGATGATCAATGATGCTGAGTATTTTTTCATGTATCTTTTGATCACCTGCATGTCTTGTTTAGAACAATATCTATTTAGATCTCCTGCTCATTTTTTCATCAGGTTGTTTGAGATTTTTTGCTATTGAGTTGTAGGAGTTCTTTATGTATTTTGGATATTAAACCCAAATCAGATATAGGATTTGCAAATACCTTCTCCCATTCAGTAGATTACATTTTTATTTTGCCGATTGTTTCCTTTTGCTGTGCAGAAGCTTTTTAGTATGATGTAGTAGCACTTACTTATTTTTGCTTTTGTTGCTTTTGCTTTTGGTGTCAGATTCAAAACATCCTAGCCAACATCAATTTCATAGAGCTTACCACCCATGTTTTCTTCTAGGACTTTTATGGATCCAGGTCTTGCTATCTTACACCATACACAAAAATTAACTCAAATGAAAGGAAGACTTGAATGAAATACTTTTATGTAATTTTTTTGTGTCCCCAATCTCTCCTGGAGAGACAGAATATAAGTCGGCTTTCCATGATCCCCATCTCCTAATATTTGTGATTTTTGTATGATTCCCTCCCTTTGAGGGTGAGTAGCATCTATGACTTGCTTCTAGCCAATAGAATGTTGCAACAGTGATGAGCTATCACTCCTGTGATTATATTATAGTATATAAGGAAGGCTCTTTCTTGCTACCAGACTCATACAAGGGATTCTCCTCATTGGTATGGTTAAATAAGTGGCTGGTTGCAGAAAGACCAAGGAATGATTAGATGGTTGAATCTTTTAGTTAATCACCAATTACCAATGATCTAGCCAATCATACCTATATAAAGAAACCTCCACAAAGCCGCCAGAACTATGGGATTTAGAGAGTTCTAGATTGGTAAACTCATCATACGTTAGGAGAATGGCATACTCAACTCCACAAGGACAGCAGCTCCTTCTGGGCCTCGCCCTATGTACCTTTTCATCTGTTTTATTTTAATTCTTTATAATATCCTTAACAATAAACTTATAAATAAAGTGTTTTCCAGAGTTTAGTGTGCTGTTACAACTAATTATCAAAGTCAAGGAGGTTGTAATTAGAACCTCTCATTAATAGTTGATTGGTCAGAAGTATGAGTGACAACTT
Organism: Mellivora capensis; assembly: GCA_004024625.1. Classification (NCBI taxonomy): domain Eukaryota; kingdom Metazoa; phylum Chordata; class Mammalia; order Carnivora; family Mustelidae; genus Mellivora; species Mellivora capensis. Next base: position 109,882 of record PISX010004810.1, on the reverse strand, counting down.
GGGACTTGGAACTGGCACTTGAAGTGGGGGCAGTCTTTGTGGGACTGAGTTCTTAACCTCTGGTATCTCCTTTAACTTTGGATAGTGTAAGAACTAAATTAAATTATAAGGCATTCAGTTGGTGCATGCAGAGAATTAGAGAATTTCTCGAAGTGGAAAACTCACACATTCTATGTCAGAAGTGTCAGGGAAAAAAGGCTTATTAACATGTAAGAGTTAGTACTTCTTAAATCCATACCTAGATTTTTCTCACCCTCCTATATACTTCCCTAAGTAGCTACTAGTCATCTCTCTAAAGAAATTTTAGTTAAAACACCAAATTCTTCCCTATCCTTTTTTTTTTTTTTAAAGATTTTTTGTTTCTTTATTTGACAGACAGACATCACAACTAGGCAAAGAGGCAGGCAGAGAGAGAGGGAAGCAGGCTCCCTGCTGAGCAGAGAGCCCGATGCGGGGCTCAGTCCCAGGACCCCGAGATCATGACCTGAGGCTAAGACAGAGGCTTTAACACACTGAGCCACCCAGGTGACCCATTCCCTATTCTTTTTTAACTCAAAATAATTTCCTGGTCTCGAAAAGAAAAGAATTTTATTATCGGACAAGGAAGAGGAAAAATAGGAGAAATTGTACACAGAAAGTTTTTCTCTAATGTGGGCAACATTCTGAACACAAATGCTCCATAATTGTTAAATTTTACTTTTACTACGAAAATGTTAAAAATCTTTCCTAATGCAGAATTTTAGGGACTAATGGAGATACTGAAGTGTTGAGTAGAAAGTTTAGTCTTGAGCAAATATTCATAATATTTACAATATTTCTTGATATTGCTATATTTTGGCTGAGGAGGAGGAATACAGAAGTGAAACTCTAGAATGCAGATACTTGGGTATGAATTTACAATTTAGACAACTTTCACATTGTTGAGTCATCTTTTGTGAATTGAAGAGAACTGAAGAGTTTATGGTCAAGCAGGGTATATGTGCACTGAATGTTCAGCTAAACACTTAGGTTTCCATTCAGCTCCAGAGAGGAAGTATAGACTTCTGTAACTAATGGATATATATATGGAATTCCAGGGAGTGTGAGTATTGAGATAATAAATGAATACATTTTTTGTGTTATATGTAAGTGATGAATCACAAAATTCTACTACTGAAAACAATATTGCCCTATATGTTAACTAATTGGAATTTAAATAAAAACTTGAAATTAAAAAATAAAATAGAATAAAATAAAGACAAAAATGTCTTCCTGGACATAGGGATAGTAAGTGTGGCTGTGAGAACTCAAGAGATCACTAGGATGGGGTTGAGAGTTTTAAATAAAGTGGAGGGTCCCTGAATGCCTAGGAACTCTTGCTGGGTGAGCTATGCTAAGATTATACTGCAAGAGTCAGATGTCTCAACCTAGAGAGGAAACAGGATGAAAGGGATTGTCTGAGTTTCCAAGGACATGTAAGAAACTAAATCTTAACAAACTGACCCCCAGACTTCAGAAGAGAGGGAGGAAATTTCCATTGCCTGCACTCAGTCAGTCTTCCCTTCTCTGACTCAAGAGAACATGGCTTCATTAGTAAATCATTTCACGCACAGTCTACATATGCAATGCAATTTTTAAAAAAGACTTAATTTATTCATTAGAGAGAGAGCACGAGCAGGAGGAGGGGCAGAGACAGAGGGAGAAGCAGGCTCTCTGCTTAGCAAGGAGCCATATGGGAGGCTCAATCCCAGGACCCTGGGCTCATGACCAGAGCCAAAGGCAGATGCCCAACTGACCAAGCCACCCAAGTGCCCCTGCACAATGTAATTTTGCCACCGTGCTCCACAATACTTAGAATCTGGAGCATTATGGGGGTGATGGTTTAGAATGCTGAAATGAAAGAACAGGAGACTCCTGATAGGAAATACTGATTAGTGACACCTAAGTGCACACACATCAAAGTTATATAATTAGAAATGTAAATAGCAATAAAATGGCTTGTCTCAGTCTTTTATACACACTGAAGAAGGTGAGGATCGAGGACCAACAGGACTTCCAAACATACTTTTCAGTAAGTCATTTAAAACTAACTATTGAGGGCTACCTAATGCCCGGTCCTATTATGGATTCTGTGGGTGGATGAATGAATGAAACCATAAAGGTGCCTGTATTTAAAACCTTTACTTCCTAGAGGATGTTGACATAAATAATACAATTTAGAGAGTGTCCTAAGGAAAAGAAAACCAGGTATAATACTATATAGTGAGTGGAAGTGAAGGAGGGTGAGTTATATTACATTGGTTGGAAGAGGACAGTCATCTGTCCTCTAGATGTCACCTGTATCTAGAGTCAGAGAGTTTCTGGTAGAAAAACAAGTGAATGTAGACAGGAACAGGTTAACATGTTTAAGGAAAAGAAAGAAAGCCACTGTGACTGAAGTTAGGGATCAAAGGGGGAAGTGGTAAGAAATAAGATCAGCAGGGCACCTGGGTGGCTCAGTAACTAGGCATCTGCCTTTGGCTCAGGTCATGATCCCAGGGTCCTGGGATTGAGCCCTACGTTGGGCTCTCTGTTCAGTGGGAAGTCTGCTTCTTCCTCTCCCACTTCCCCTGCTTGTGCTCCGGCTCTCGCTGTGTCTCTCTCTGTCAAATAAATAAAATTAAATTAAAGAAAAAAAGATCAGCAGAGTAGGCAGAGGCCAGATCATATAGAGCTTTGTAGGTAAGTATAGAAAATTTGGATTTTATTGAAATGTAACAAGAAGCCATTGATGGCATTTAAATGGTGGGTAATGTAACCCAACTTATGATTTGTTGATTTTATTTTGTTTTTTTAAACATTTCTTCCTATAACAAGAATAAATGTGAGGTACCTGGGTGGTTCGGTCAGTTAAGCACCCAACACTTGCTTTCAGCTCAGGCCATGATCAGCGGAGTCTGCTTGTCTCTTTCAGTCTGCTCCTCCCCTACTCATATAAATAAATACATAAAATCTGAAAAAATAAAGAGAATAAACTTTACTAGGGCAAAAATAGAAGCAGAGAGACCAATTAGGAGGTCATCTGCAGTAGTTGCCTAGAGATGATGGTGGGATCACTATGTAGTATATTTGAAACTAACATAGTATTATATGTCAACTATACTTCAATTAAAAACTTAAAGGTAGGGGCACCTGGGTAACTCAGTCAGCTAAGTGTCTGCCTTCAGCTCAGGTCATGATCCCGGGGTCCTGGGATTGAGCCCTGCATCAGACTCCCTGCTCGACAGGAAGCCTGTTTCTCCCTCTTCTCTTCCCCCTGCCTGTGTTCCCTCTCTTGCTGTGTCTCTCTCTGTCAAATAAATAAATAAAACCTTTTTTTTTTTTTTTAATTAAGGATAGATAATGGGTGGTTTGCATTAGGGCGGCCACTGAGTAACTAAAATGAAGAAATGGATTTGGATTATATTTTGAAAGTAGAGCCATAGGAACTCACTTATGTTTTGGATGTGAACTTTGAAGGAAAGAAAAGTAAAATAAAATATCTACAGATTGTATTTAAAGCCATGGGAGAAAATGAGTTCCCTAGTGAGGAAACTTAGGTCAAAAATAATGGAAGATCCTGAACTAAGCCTTCTAACTCACCAATATTATGCATTTAACTAGAGGAGAAGCCATCAAAGACATTAATAAATATCCCTCCACTGATGATGTCTAGAATGATGATTTTCACAGTTTTAACAGTGGCAACATTTACTTGGTGAGATGAGGACAGACCAGACATAAAAGCAATCAAAACAAAAATGTTGAACTCAGAAAACAGAGGGGAATGGCGCTTGCCAGGGTCTGGTGGGTAGCATAAATGGCGAGAGGGGGCACCTGCATAGCTCAGTCATTAGGCAGTTGACTTTGGCTCATGTCGTGATCTTGGGGTCCTGAGATCAAGCCCCACATCGGGATCCCTGCTCTGCAGGAAGCCTGCTTCTCCCTCTCCGGCTCTCCCTGTTTGTGTACCCTCTCTCGCTGTGTCTCTCTGCCAAATAAATAAATAAAATCTTATAAAAAAAGATTGTGTTATACAAAAAGCTAAGAGAAATAAAAATTTTCACAGAAGCAGACAAAATATTCTATTTCAGAAGAATGATTAGCGAATAAAAACAATTAGAGTATATGTGTAGCACATAGCCTGGATTTAGTCGTTTGCCTATTTAATATATAGAAGTTTAACTATACTGCCAATACACTGTTCCTCCCATCTGTGGACACTCATATTTTCCAAATGTCAGGGAGAATTTTGTCTGCTTTACTATAGCTGTTCTCCACTAGAGGAAAACTGATGTGTTTATCTATCTCTTAGAATACACCATTTGTATTTGTCAAACTTTCTGAACAATGCAGGAATCTGGGCTGTGTCTTGCTTAGATTTCTCCCAGTGATTTGTTATCAGTGACCATGTGTGAAGGTCAAAGCCTCTCAAGTTCTGCAAGGCTGAGGGATATGGTATGACACAGTTTAGTAGAGCAACATTGTCAGGTTATCCAAGACAGATGACCCAATTTATTGACCTCCCAAGTCCTTTTCTTTTGATTTCCTTTGTCCTACTACCTTTTTAGTGCTTTTTGGAAACTATACCAGATGATGAGAAGAGTAATTTAAGAAAGAAAGGAAGGAAGGAAGAGAGAGAAAGAAGAAAAAGTTTTCAATTATGGTGCTTCTCAGCAAATCTGTTTTTAACTTCTGTGTGTAAATGGAAACAAATACATATGTGTCAACTAAATAGGAGAGTTGATTAAATTTAGTTAATTAGAACCTTTTTCTTAAACTTGCAGTAACCAAAGTTACCCTTAATTCAAGCATGGATATATGATCATTGCAATAGAGAAGTAGGAGGGATGGCAAAGCAGAGGAATTATGGAGGAAAGATCCATTTCATTTTTTGAACTGAATTCCTATATGGGTACTTGTGAAATTTTCCACTTGGTCAACAGTAGGTACTCTGCACTTCAGTACAGTGCAGCCTGACTTAGGAGGCAGGTCTGTGCCCATTCTTCTTATCAGCATTTCATGATCACACAAATGCCTCTGCAAAGAATATGGTCCAGATTCCAAGGAAAACCATGAGATCTATTTCAACAGAACAGCCTCGATGCCCTTGGCTGATGTAACAGAATTTTAAGAAGGGAAGATAATTTAGTCTTCAGATGAATAAACAAGGAGCGTAGAAAAGACAACATTATGGGTAAGTCATCCAGCTACCTGTCTTAGAACTGAGACCAGAACCAACTCTTCTGGGAAGCCTCTCCAGAGCTATTGGATTCCCTCACATTTAAATTGCAGGTGTCAAAAATCATATTAATATCCTAGATATGCTGTGATGAGAATCCCACTTTACTTCTGGTCTTCCTCACCCAAACCCATAACCCCAGTGTCTTAGTAGGAAAAAAAAATCAAATACCCAGTAGGGGAAATTCTTCAAAATATGTGCCAGGATCCTCACAGCTGGTCAAGACAGGTCAGTAAAACCAAGAAAAACCATCAGAGCTGAGAGATGCAGAAACAGACATGACAACTAAATATTACAATATGGTATCCTGGATGAGATGCTGGGACAGAAAGTGGGCCCTTGGTAAAAACTAAGAAAATCTGAATGTTAGTTAATAATGCATTAATGTTGGTTCATTAATTGTGATACATGTACCATAATAATGTAAGGTGTTAATGATAGAAGAAATTGGGCTTTGGGTATGTGGGAGCTTTCTGTACTATCTTTACAAGTTTCCTGTAATTTTAAAACTATTCTAAAACAAGAGATTTATTAAAAATTATTTTTACCTATAATAGGCATATCTAACTTTTTATTAAATAGGAATTTCAGTCATTAGTTCTAATTGTAGTTGTCATTGCTTTTTGGCTTCATAGGAAACACAACCAAAGCTGGTTTTCAATTTCCGAGGTTTCTATGATTTAAGAATGTTTCTGTGAAATAATAATTGAGTGTGTCAAGGTTCTGGAAATTTTGACTTTTATCTTGTTATGAACTCATGCATTGTAGAGCCTATTCCTGGATGAGCTAGAAAGAGAAATTTTCTAGGCACAAAGGGTAAATGTTTTCATTTTGAGCTGATTCATGTTCATCATATTAATTTTCTAATTAATGAAGTCTAATTGCTTGTTAACTCTTTTATATGAATCATTTATCACTAGATATGGAAATAGTAAGGGAAAGACCTAAGACACATAATCCTTTACTTTTTCATTTATTCATTCATTATTTATTTATTTATTCATTCATTGTTGGTTTTAATGTAGATTGTGGTCCCACTTTACAGAGATACATACAAAATATAAAGTCACTTTTCTGCCACCAAAAAGCTTACAATCATGGTAAGAAGAAATTTCATCCAGCCTCACATACACCTTCGAAGACCTAAAACTACCTATGGCTTTAGATCCACCATCCTGTATTGGTAACTATAACGAAACCACCACGTTCTGACTTAAGAATCCGAAAGAAAAAGTTCAGCTTCACTAGTCGTAAAAGAAATAAAGGTGATAGCTACATTTATCTTTCCCTACCAAATATTAGGGAATTGGGAATGCTGGAGCAACTGAACATGTTGGGGATGAGCATCTGGGCATGAGAATAAAAACAGCCCATGGACATAAAGATCTGTAAAAGCCATCAGAGGGCAATTCTGAAGTGTTAATTGGAAATTTAAATATATTTGAACCCATAAATTCCACTGCTAGGAATGGATCATGAGGAAACAGATGTGTTAAAAATGTAAGTAAAGATGTGTCAAATAAAACAACGTTCAATTTAAGATGTTCATAATAGTCACAGCCTGGCAGCACAAATAGGCAACTGGTTAATGATAGTCCATCTCTAGGACAGAATCCATGAAAACAATCCTGCAGAAAGTACTCATTTACAGGGGAAGAGTTTTGGAACACATTTCTGAGAGATGAGAGATAACTACCAAGAAGGAAGGGTGTTGCCATTGTGTAGGAAAATATACTAGTAAACAGGACAAGTTCTGGAAAAGCATGTCTCAAAATGCTAACAGAGTTATTTACATTTTGTTAGATTATAATAATTATTTTTACATTTGAATTTTTCTGTATTTTTCAAGTTTTCTGGAAACTGGAAATTTAATATTTTCAGTGTAATTTTTTAACAAACAGACATATGAAATAAGCAAAATTAAAACTGTCTTGCATCAGACTAAGAATATATGACAATGAATGCTAGAGGCTCCCAGTATCTGTTATATTTCTCTTTTTTAGTAATAAAAGCACTTATTCTTAGCTTGGCATTAAAGTTTTGAATAAATACTTCATTTCCTAGTTTTCTTTGTAGCAACTCGCCATATGGCCAAATTCTGGTCAGTGAAACAGAAATAAATGTATTGCATAGAACTTCCAGGAAAATTCTGTAATATTCCTGTAATATTCCTGATAGTAACTGTTTAAGAAACTAGGAGAGATTTTTGAAGAATAAAGAGAAGTGATTAAAAGAAAACTGTTTAAACTACTGAATTTTCTGTAATACATATACCTGGAGTATCTGAAAAAGTATTTGTATGTATGCATATAAAACAAAATCGCAGTATGCACATTTCCCATGCTATTTTCATGGTTAAATAACGTCAAAGTCCTCCAGTAGCATTTTGTTTGTAATGACTAATGTGAAATGATAGTACACTCCGACACGTTGATTCATACAATCTCAGGCCCGTTTGGGGGGAGGGTAAAACCTGTACCAAGAGTTTCCCCATCTCCTGATTGCCCAAAAACAATGGGAAGAGGACATGGAAATTCTTACAGATACTTTCAGCTGCACATGACAGAAGAGTTTACTCAAAGTGGTTTAATAACTAAGAACACATGTTATTTCCTATAACAAAATGTCTGAAGTACGTAGTTCCATGGTGAGTTAAAAATTTCCAAAGAATGAGAATTATAGCCCCAAATTTAATGATCCTCCTGGCTTTCCCCTCACACTCTTAAGATGGCTGTAACTGTATCCACCACCACAGACTCACACAACAATGTTCTAAGGCAGGAGGTTACACACTTTCCAAGTGGCTCTCAACCTTACCACAATTCCCTTTTAATTCCTTTCAAGGGAGGCCTGGGTGGCTCAGTCATTTTAACTTCTGCCTTCGGCTTGGGTCATGATCCCCAGGGTCCAAGGATGGAGTCCCACAATTGGGGTCCTTGCTCAACGGAGAGACTGCTTCTCTCTCTGCCCGTCACTCCCTCCTGCTCTTGTGCCTTCTCTCTCTCTCACAAATAAATAAATAAAATCTTAAATAAATAAATAAATTCCTCTGGCCAAGATAACTGTGGTTAAAGGAATCATTGGCAGTTGGTGGAATTGTCTTGATTAGCTCAGGCAAATCTGTACTCCTCCTTGGGGTTTGGGGAGGGGCCTGAGAGTATTTGGATGCCCCAAATCTTCTAACAATGGTGTTGGAGTGACAATAAAATAATCTAGCTGTGGGACCTGCAAATACAGAGTCTTTCATACTGAATGCTGACATAGAGGGCAAAACTAGGCTCACCAAAGTTTCTCTCCAGTCTATGTAGATATTTTATATGCATAATAGCTTTTAAAAAGGACATTTTTCTAAGATAAGTAAAAAATATAAGTATACACATGTATGGATCAAATGTATATATTATACAATGAATGTAAATAAACATTACTTACTGTATAAGATATACTAGATAGAGCATGATGGGAATTGAAAGAACAAAAATTATTTTATGAGTGTGTTGACAGTTTTAAAGGTACCAATTTATGTAATGGAAAACAAAATTACAAAGCCATTTTAGGTAGACCTTTTTGTAAACCCATGCGATGAAATTTTATCTTCTCTGAATGTTAATGTTTTATTTCTCTTTCTGGAATGGACAAATAACTCACACAAAATTGTTCAGCTAAGTGACCCTTTATGGGTATTGTCCCTGCCAGAGCCTAAGTCTGTCTCTTGTGGGAGTGAGTAAAGAAGTAATGCAATGAACCCTACTTGTCTAAGCCTGCGCCTTTCCCTAAGTGCTCAATTCCAACAGAAAGTCTTCCATCCTAGGAACAGTTGCTCCAAGTGTTTTACAATAATAAGAACAAGAAGATCTACAAAAACAGTTAAGGATGAACATGTTACAAAGATTTTTCAATCAGCTCTTGACAATATAAAATAGTGTATAGTTTGATTATGATTCAATAGAAAGATTTTTTAAAAAATGAAGTAGAGTTGGGGCACCTGAGCGGTTCAGCCAGTTAAGTGTCTGACTCTTGATTTCAGCTCAGGTCATGATCTCAGAGCCCTGAGATTGAGCGCCATGTCACACTCCCTGCTGGACATGGAGCCTGCTTAAGAGGGTCTCTTTCCCTGTCTCTGTTCTCCGCCACCCTCCCACCTTACATGCACTCACTCTGTATTTCTGAATTATAAATAAATAAATAAATAAATAAATAAATAAATAAATAAAATTGAGGTACACTTGACACACACTGTTACATTAGTTTCAGGTATAAATGCAGCAATTCAACAAGTCTCTATGTCTGTCACCATGCAAGGTTCTTACAATACCATTGACTATATTCCCTGTGCTGTACCTCTTATCCCTGTGACTTATTCATTCCATAACTGGAAGCCTGTATCTTCTACTTCTCTTCACTTATTTTTCTCATCTTCTCACTCATCTCCCTACTGGCAACTACCATTTTATTTTCTGTATTTATGTATCTGTTTTTGCTTTTTATTTGTTTATTCTTTTTTTAGATTCCACATATAAGTGAAATCATATAGTATTTGTCTTTCTCTGACTAACTTATTTCACTTAGCATTATACTCTCCAGACCCATCCATGTTGATATAAAGGGTAAGGCCTCATCCTTTTTTATGGCTGAGTAATATTCCATCATATTTATATGTGTGTGTGTCTACACAAACACACACACACACACACACACACGCACATCCCCTTTTTTTATCCATTCATCTATTAATGGACACTTGGGTTGCCTCCATATCTTAGCTATTGTAAATAATGCTACAATGAAAGAATTTTTAAATTCATAAATCCTCATATTTGAAAATGTCTTAGAAATAATCTACTCAATCGCCTCAATTTACAAATTAATAAGTAGAGGAGCAGAAATCTGAAAGATTTGTCAAGGCCCTACTTCTTTTGGGTAGATGAACCAAAACAAAACAAAAACAAAAACAACCAACCATGTCTCCTGGTTGCTAGTTTAGTGTTTTTCCACTTCAGTCTGTTATTCCAATCATTTTAATAATTTTGTTCATTCACATTAACAATGACAAAATTAAGAATAACTTTGAAATATAAACAGCGTTGCGTTAAAAATGAAGTTTGTGCTTTGTTTTCAAGGAAAAGAAGCCATAAATAATGATCAGAAAAACAAAATTATGTTTTAGACACTAAGATTCTGTACACAATTCTGATTAGGAGGGGTCTTTCCCCACACTATCAAACAATTACTCAACACCAACTGGATATTCTACAATTCAACTCAGTTATGCCACTATTTACCTGGAGATGGCATCAAATTCCACAGGTAAGGGCTTTGTCCTCACCCGGTCCCCCTACTTCATAGGTCAGTCACAAGCCCTGGTTATCACCTGTGCTTCTGGCAGGACCGATTATAGTTGGAGGTTCCAATGACCCCCTTCATTGGTTATCAATTTGTTAGAATGGTTCACAGAACTCAGAGAAACATTTTCCTTACTAGATTAACAGTTTATTATGAAAGGATAGAATTCTGAAACAGCCAAATGAAAGAGATGCATAGGACAGGGTATGGAGAAAGGGCTTGGAGCTTCCGTGTCCTCTCTGAGTGTGCCACTATCCCTGAATCTCCATCTATTCACCACCCAGAAGTTCTCTGAACCCCATCCTTTTGGGGACTTCATTACATAGGCATCCTTGATTCAGTCATGGACTATTGGCAAATAATTCAACCTCCCTGTGGATATTAATGGTGACAGAGTGGTTTTAGCAGCATCAAGCTTCTTAACTTCCCCAAAAGTTCAAATCATGGAAGAAGGGAGAAGTTTCTTGTGAGAAGTTTCTGAAAGCCCTCTCTTCAAGCACCATGGGCCAGCTCTGGTCATATCCCTTAGCTACAAAGATTGCTGAGAAAGAAAATACATGGGAGGTGGGCTCTGCCAATAAGGAAGAGAGAAGGAAGAAATAACCTTAAACAGGTAAAACTGTATCACCAGTTATTGCATCATAACACAGTACAGCAACTGTGTATTATTTATAATCCAGATCACCTGACCTGTTCCAGGTTCAGCCAATCTTGGCTGGGTTCCCTAGTAAAGTTGCAGTCTCTTGTTGGGTCAGCTTTTGTAAAACTAATAGAGAGTCCTGGATTAATCCCCTTTGAGGCATTTTTGTTGTTGTTGTTCTTTTCTTTTCATCATTTGGTCCTAGAGCTAGATACTGATGTTACTGTGAGGTTCAGAGTCCAGGGCACATCCTAGAGCTGGCCCTGGGGAATGGACGGGTTGCAGGAGGAGTCCATTTTTGGTGCCAGTGCTTGGGAGTTGATCATAGAGCAGCTCATTTTCTGAGTGGAACAAGCATAGTTCCAGTTTGCTGCTATGTTGCTGTCATATGTCTAATAGTCTTGATGATTACTTGAAGAAGGACACTTTGGGGAGTTCTCTATTGACCTATTTTTCTTAAGGAACTGGATCATGTAAGTAAATTACTGCTCAGAGTGGACAACATACTACACTAATTACAGTGGACAGATACAGTATACTTCTTATGAAATATATATTGTTCAAAAGAAAAACTCTACTGCATAAACAATTCTAACTGAACTGTCTAAGACTGAACGGCCAAACGATAAAAGTATGAGACAGATCCCATAAACATCCTGTGTTTTGCAAACAACAAAAAAGAGTACAGCTTTTAGTGAACAAAGTTCTTTTCATGGAGATCCAATCCTACTGGCATTTTCATTATGTATGGACTCTCCCCGCTCTGGGGAGAGAAGAAAGAAAGAAGAAACCGTGGTTACTCAATCTAACAGGTCTAAGTAAAAGTCTTATAAATTATATGACCTACTTTTTTAAAATCAAGAATGAGGGAGAAGATGGTCTATGTTGGGAGAGGTAGAGCTTGGTGAGGAGAGTGACGGTGTTGTAGCTTAGTCTTGAATATACACTGTTCAGATTAAAAATCGTGTGTTCTCCGTGTGGTAGCTGTCCTTAGTAATGGCTTACCTACTTGTAATTGTAATATGCAGAACCCAATTAAAATATATCCCTCCTATATAGAGTCTTCTTATATCATTGTCTTCATAATAAATTACCATCGAAAACTTATTATCTTTGGAATATAGTCAATGTACTTAAAGATAATTATTTGGGAATCTGTATGAAAATTTTAGCTTTGAGAATAATATCATCTGTGAAAAGAGAACTGATTCTTGTTCATTGTTTCAGTGGCCTGAAAGAATAGTGCTCTTGTATTTAGTCAACTGGAAAAACATTATGAATCAATATCTCAGACTATAAGAACAGGAAGGGATCATAAAGAACATCCTGGCCCAACTGCCTACTTTTAATGACAAGAAATTAAGCTCCGAGAGGAATGTAGAACACTCAGTGTTCAACACTAGCAATTTCATGGATTGAAGTTGTTGCTTTTCTTTCTCTTTCATTAAAATATGAACACCTGTTGTATTCGTCTTAATTATAAACAAGCCCTGAAGACAGCACAAAGAATCTTCTTCACTGTCTGTCTGACAAATCTTTCCAGCCACATATCTCAGCATTCTTCTGTGTTCTACTAAGGATTGTTTTAAAGCTCAGCATGAGGAAGGCTGGGTGTCTCATTCAGGTAAGCATCTGTCTTTGGTTTGGGTCATGATCCCAGGGTCCTGAGATTCAAGCCCCGCATTGGGCTCCCTGCTCAGTGGAGAGTCTGCTCCACCTCCTTGTGGTTTTTCTCTCTCTCTCCCTCAAATTAATAAAATCTTTAAAAAAATTTTTTTAAATAAAAAAATAAAGCTCAACATGATATTTTGAGGAAATTATTAACCTTAATAATAGAAACACAAAGTTATACATATATGTACAAAAATGTACATATATGTACATTTCTTATCCTAGGTAGATGTATCTTAATCTCTAAGATTTTTTAAAGAGAAGGTATATATCTAGGTGCCCCCCAAAACTGCTAAAACATTGAGCAGGGAGTGTGGTTCTCATACTCAAAGAACATCAAGGAGACATGTGGCTGGCCAGAGGAAGTGGAGAGAAGACAAGTAGAAATTGTGAACAGAGACAGGATAAGCAGGGGTTTTTCTCAGTTGTGCAAGGCTTTGGCTTTTATACTGAGCAGAATGGGGACCCATTGGAGGGTTGGATTAGACTGACTGACAAATACTGTCTTTAAAAAAAAATCATTCTGACTCCTTCTGGTAAGAATAGATTTAAAGGGTGCAACGGTAGAAGTGGGGGACCAGTAGAGTGATTATGGCATTAATCCAAGAAAGAAGTGATGGCATATTGTACTAGGGTGGTAGCAGTTGACCAAGACAGCCTCAACGAATCCCTCAGCCTGACTAAACTGTAGGCTCCATTCCCAGATCTTCCCTGTCTTAGAACTTTTACCTTTGAAAGCTCATAAGTACAAATTCTCTCATTGCCCTTTTGAGATGTCCTTTTTTAAAAAGCTTTTTGTTCTGTAATCCAAGAATGTCTTTCTCAAGGATCTGAGAACCATCCTGTGGAAATGAAATCAAGGAAGATAATGTTCTTTGAATTTCTGTGGGAGGATAGGAGCCTAACACTGGGGATGTCTTGTTCTAAGTTGTAAAACTACTCCTTGTCATGAAGTCATATATGAGAAAGTTTACTTTTTCTTTGGGTAATGTATGCCAATTAGCCAACACAGGCCTACAATCTCATTCTTTCCACCCCAGCACTTAAACACTCTCCAGCCCTGTCAAAGTTTTGAGCTTAGACTGAGTTCTAGCTCTTCTTTCCTAAAGCAGTACCTTTGAATAAAATCTTCCTTACCTGTTAAACTTCATCCCAGTGCAATTTTTGCTTTGATTCAAATATATCATTGGATACATTTTAAAGATAGAATTTTCTGATGAAATTAAATGTAGATTATAAGAAAAGAGAAGGGGTAATTAAGAGTGATGTCAAAAGAGTCAATGCACAAATGGAAGAATTAAACTGTCATTGACTGAGAGGAACACTGTGGTTAGGGAATATGGGTTTGGGGGCTGAGAAGATCAGTTTGGGATATATTGAGTTTAAGATGAGGGAATTTCCAGAAATTTTCTTCTGATAGCTTTTAAATTCTGTTTGATGGGTTTTTAAAAAAAAATCCATAGCACTTTAAGATATGTTATAGGGGAGCAATAATGAGGGAGGTTTTAGGATCTGAATCTCCTCTCACTTATAATGTAAATTGTAGATCACCTTGAAGAGTACTTCCCAGAGATAAATTTCCACTTAAGTTTAATGACACATTAATGACTTATTCGTGGAGCTCTCTTTTCTTTACCAGACAATAATAAAAAAGCTGTCTTACAATTTAAGTATTATTTCCCAACATTTCCATTTATTACCTTTATTCTATTGCATTTTTACTGTTACCCTTCATACTGCAGACAAAAAAAAAAAAGATAGTCACCTTATGTCTATACAAATTACATTTCAACAGTTTGGATTTTAGCCTACCAATATTTACAAAAGGCAATTGTGTTCTTTTAGTTGATATGAAGAGAATAAAATTAATGTTAAATAATAATAGCAGCAACAAGAACTAGCATTAATTAAATACATACTGCTAAACACTTTACACTTTACATGGATTACATCATTTATCCTTTACAGTAAATCTATTTAAGTTAGGTACTACTATAATACTCATTATTTAGATTAGGGACTCGAGGCTTAAAAAGGTTACATAACTTGCCCAAGGTCATACTTATTAAGTCACAAAACTGGAATTGGAACATAGGTATTCCGACTACTCTATTACCACATTATTCCAGAAGGTGCCTTATTGCGGAACTGTGTGTGTTGTGTGGTGTGTGTGTGTGTGTGTGTGTGTGTGTGTATGTATACTTATGTTTGTTAAATGTGGGTAAATATGGGGCTCCTGGGTGGCTCAGTGGGTTAAGCCTCTGCCTTCAGCTCAGGTCATGATCCCAGGGTCCTGGGATCGAGCCCTGCATCCGGCTCTCTGCTCAGCGGGGAGCCTGCTTCCCTTCCGCTCTCTCTGCCTGCCTCTCTGCCTACTTGTGATCTCTGTCAAATAAATAAAAAATATTTTTAAAAATGTGGGTAAATATGTTCTCATACATAGTTTCTATGTATTTATAAGTGCATTTTCTTTTTTTTTTAATTTTTTAAAATTTATTTATTTGTTAGAGAGAGAGCGAGCGAGCACAGGCAGACAGAGTGGCAGGCAGAGGCAGAGGGAGAAGCAGGCTCCCTGCTGAGCAAGGAGCCCGATGTGGGACTCCATCCCAGGATGCTGGGATCATGACCTGAGCTGAAGGCAGCCGCTTAACCAACTGAGCCACCCAGGCGTCCCTATAAGTGCATATTCAATGGTTTGGAAAACACTCTCTACTTTTGTTTTACATTTTCTTGTTTGTTTGTTTGTTTGTTTGCTTTTTAACACAGCTTACTTGCAACTGGTTCTCATAACATGAGAGGAGTCATTTATATAAAGATTTTTATTCAACTATCCAGGCATCTCTTTAGCTGTTACCAAAAGATATCACATTTTTATCAGTCAGGGTTCTCTGGAGAAATAGAACCAGTAGGAGATTTAGATAGATAGATAGATAGATAGATAGTTTTTGCTCTTAAGACCTTCAATTGATTATCAATCACATTATCAAGGGTATTCCTCATCACTTAAAGTCAACCGATCATTCATTCAATATTCTCATATAAATGTTAACGTGAGCATGTGTGTGTGTGTATGTATTGATAAGGAGGGAGAGATAATTTTTGTTAGTTCTCTTCCTTCTTATTTAATGCCAGCCTTATTGCAGTACTCATGATGTTCCTATTCTAGTACCATCTGCCTTGTCTGATGCAGTTACTCTGTCCCGAAACATGAATTTTTGCCCAGGCTCCTATTTTTTGGTCTGTTTGTTTTGGTTGAATTTTCTGCTTAGCAACACTTCCTTACTACATGAACCAAGTCTTAGCTGTGACATCAAATTATTGACTGCAAACTTGTCCTCAAGCATCTCTTAACTTCTAATCCTATTCTAGCATGTACACCTCCACTGATCCTTTCTTTTAAGGATATATGTCTCTACCTATCACCTACCCAAATATCAGTCCAGGATTGGCCCTAATTTTCAAGTTGTCCTCTTGACACTGTCAGTGGGATGACTCATAACCCAGTGTATATTTCCCCTGGTGACAACAGTACTTGTCACCATGACTGTATTAATTCTCTTAGACAATTAAATTGTAGGGTCCTATTTTATGTATCAGTACATCCTCTAGAATATTTTGTACATAGTAGACATGCATTATTTATTTGTTTAATTGAAACTGCAACAAAAATAATAGCTTTATAGGAAGATTTTTTTACTTTTTAAATTCTGTGATACACTGAGTATACATGCAATTTACATGCCAATTAAATTGTGCCTAATTCGTCCCAGTATTTATGGGATCAGGGAATCCTTCTTGAAACTTTCACATGCTGGTCAAGAATGTAAACTACGTTGAATCACTGTATTGTACACCTGAAACTAATTTAACTATGTTAACTAGATTGGAATTAAAATAAAATTTTAAAAAAGAATGTAGTCTATACTATTGTAACTTTCCTAGTAATTAAGACATAAGCCAAGTCTTAATGACTATAAGACATCATACAACTATAAAATGGAGGGAAGGGCTTTCCAAACAGAAAAACAAACAAAACACAACAAAATAATGACAAAAAAAAAACAGCACAAGAAAATGTTCAGAAGAATAAAGAACATGATATTCTTAGGGTATGGAAATCATTCAGTGTGGCCATAATGTTAGGAAGAAGGAAGAAAGTAAATAAAGATGAATAATTCAAATTATGAATTCATATTACATGACCTTGTGTACCCTGCCACAGAATTTAGAATTTTTTCTAAAACATAGGCATTGTATAACTTTAATTGTGGGGCAACCTGAGCAAGTTTATATATAAGAAATGTTTTCTCTGGGGCAGGTGAGAAGGAGAGGGAGATTGGAAATATATATCATAAGATTTGAAAGAAACATTATAGCAATGAGAAGAGAAAGAGAAGTGGACTGCAGACTAGAAAGATAGTAGAATCAATTTGACCTGGAGACTTATAAAGTATGATGGAGAGGGGGAAATTAGTGAGGCATTTGAAGTATCTAGCTTGTGGGACCTGGTGACTATTGTACCAACCTGTTCACTGAGATAGTAATTCAGAAAGAAAAGGAAGTCTGGGAATGTCTTGTGAGGGTAGGTGAGGAAAAATGGGTCTGAGGAGAGAGGGGGAAGAAGGGAAGAAGGAGTGAAGGAGTACAGATCCTATAAGAGATGGGGGTTTGTATGGGTCTTGAGATTATAGGGAAGCAAAATATGCCACTCGAAAATGTCTCTTTGGTATGTGGATTATTTTAGGCTGATTATTTTTTACATATTATTTTATTTTTTATTTTATTAACATATAATGTATTATTTGCCCCAGGGGTACAGGTCTGTGAATCATCAGTCTTACACAGTTCACAGCACTCACCATAGCCCATATCCTTCCTAATGTCCATAACTTAACCACCCTCCCCCTGCCACCCTCCAACACCCCTGTTTGTTTCATGAGATTAAGAGTCCCTTATGGTTTGTCTCCCTCCTGACCCCATTCTGTTTCATTTTTTCCCTCCCTACCCTCCATGACCCCCTGCCCTGCCTCTCAAATTCCTCATCTGAGAGAGATCATATGATAATTTTCTTTCTCTGATTGACTTATTTTTGCTTAGCATAATACCCTCTAGTTCCATCCACATCATTACAAATGGCAAGATTTCAGGTGTTTTGATGGCTGCATAGTATTCCCTGGTAGATATACACCACATCTTCTTTATCCATTCTTCTGTTGATGGACATCTAGGCTCTTTCCACAGTTTGGCTATTGTGGACATTGCTGCTATAAACATTTTGGTGCACGTACGTGCCCCTTTGGATCACTACATTTGGGGTAAATACCCAGTAGTATGATTGCTGGATCACAGAGTAGCTTTATTTTCATTTTTTGGAGGAACCTCCATACCGTCTTCCAGTGGCTGCACTAGCTTTCATTCCCACCAACAGTGTAGGAGGGTTCCCCTTTCTTCGCATCCTCACCAATATCTGTTGTTTCCTGTCTTATTAATTTTAGCCATTCTGACTGGTGTGAGGTGGTATCTCACTGTGGTTTTGATTTGTATTTCCCTGATGCCGAGTGATGTTGAAAACTTTTTCATGTGTCTGTTGGCCATTTGGATGTCTTTGCAGAAATGTCTGTTCATGTCTTCTTGGGCTGTTTATTTTTAAGAAACGGAAGGCTCAGAAAGAAACTTTGACTTTCCTCCCTCACTGCCTGAAAGAATTTAGATAGAGGACTTGCTTAGGGAGGTGAGCGACCACGATAGATAACTACAGTATAACATAAGTGAGGGGCAGTAGATAGGGAGGAACTTAGCAAAATCTGTTCGTTAAAAATCCTCTCTTTGTTCCATTGTTAGAATATGACCCAGCAAATATTTGTTTGCCAAACATTCACTTTTTCTCTTTTCTGTGAATTGTCTTCTTTTTGTTTGAAGTTCCAGACCTTTGCACTGTTCTCCTTAGCTCAGAACAGCATATAAGCCTCAATCGCCTGATTGCCTTTGAGCCCCATATTCTCGTGGAACCCCCCTATATACATAATTAAATTTGATTTTCTCCTGTTAATCTATCTCATGTAGATTTAATTCTTAGCACAGCCAGAATCATAGAATCACCAGAAATTTATCAGCATTTCCATTCAAAGTTCATATTTCAGGTAGCTCTCCTAAGAGCTTTCTAGAAACCTTGAACTGCTCTTCCTGCCTCCACAGATCCACATCATTTGGTCCTGAGGAGTTTGCCCCTCCACTAGCCTTCTTCTGCCTATTCACTGCCCCAGGGAAAGCACACTCCTTCTCTGCAGAGTGGCCCAGTTGCCCTGTCTTTCTTTCAAAGCAGTCTCCTCTCTGCTCTGCTTCCACAGTGGGAAAGGAGTATTTTAACTTTCTTCTATTTATGGGGAAAGAATTCCAGAGTAAATCTGATCTAAAATTGGCTTCCTAGTTGCATACTTCACTGATAAAAAGACTCTTTTTTATAATACCATTAAATATTGCCTCGGGCTGCAGCATGGTGCTTCACTACTTACACACATGCATTGAAGCCTGTCTTCTTTCTTGTAGGAGACTTCTTTTATAGCAAGGGAACCAAGTGTCATGGGAGTGTGTGGGCGTGGAGGGTGGTGCTCTTTACTGGGAATTGGGATGGGTCCAGACAGACAGATGATCCTATAAAAAACATGACTGAATCCCTCAGAAGGCACAACCTAAAGAAGTCATGCTTCTGGGAATGTTGCCACACTGCTTAATGAGCTCTAGGTCAAACACCTGGGGGCAGTTTGCAGGGAGGCACACTCTTAACTACACCTGTGCAATGCGAGTGGTAGCGCTGTAGAATTCAAGGTAGTCACCTCCATCCCACATTCTTGAGTGCGTTTCCTCAAATCTGTCCTTCTCCATTTTTAGTTCTTTTTTTTTCAGATTCTCTGTTCTTTTTTCCCCCCAGTCCTTTTCCCTTTTCCTGGACTTTTTCTGTTATCTTTTTTTTTTTTTTTTTTTTGGTTTCTCAAATTTTTATTTATTTATTTATTTTTATTTATTTATTTATTTATTTATTTATTTTTTGATTTTTATTTTTTTATAAACAATTTTTTATCCCCAGGGGTACATGTCTGTGATCTATTTTTGCATTTACAAAAGCATGGGCTTCTTAAATGTCTGTATGTACTCCAAATCCACCAGGTAAAAATGCAAGAATAAATACAAAGGCTCCATATATTGCTAAGGCTTCACATAATGCTAATATAAAGTCTGTAACAAGTCTATGATACCAGGGTACTTCTATCCCCCCCATTTTGCCAAGGTACCTGAAAATGGGAGGGACTACCAACTTGTTCAAGGTTCCATAACTAATAACAGACAGGACTCAAGACTTGTTCTAATAGGCTTTAGAAGATATGAATCATTGATCCTAGAAGCCATGACTGAGTGCCTTGGTGCTGGAGACACAACAGTGACAGACCAGTCACGGCTCTCATGGAGCTTACCTCCTCTTGGAGTATCAAAGAAAAATTGCATGGGACAAAATAAACAGGCAAGGAAGCCTTTATTCAAGACTACTACACTAGAGGAGAAAGACTGAACTCAACTCCTCTGAAACGTAAGATGGGAGAGATTTTAAGCACTGGAATGAGCTAGTAGGAAATTACTGGAGAACACTAGGGGGTCAACGTGATTAAGCCATGTAAGTAAACTCTGTGGCTAATGTGGGGCAGGAACTCATGATCCCAAGATCAAGGTCATATACTTTACTGCCTGAACCAATTGGGCACCCCATAAGCCATTTTGTTTTTTAATTGATACCTATCAAAGTTAGGCTCCTACTCTCCCACAGAGTAGTAAATAGGGTAAAATCTTTCTTTATAATTACACTTCAAAGAGGTGGTTCATAGTTCCTTGAGAAAGATATTCTGAGTTGTAAAACTGGTAGGAAGGTAGGAGAAAACTTATTTCAAAGGGGAAGAGAAAGAATTTCCAATAGTAAGTTTTCTAAAAGTAAATGCTTTAAGAAAAGAGAGTTCAGAAGTCTACTGTCAGGAAGAAACCACTCTAGAATTTAGGCAAGCTGAGAGGACCATTAAGTTAATCTTGATCAAGAGTTAAATAAAATATACAGTAAGTGTATTATCAAGCAAAATAAGGGTGGAGATGCTATTTTATATGATTTATAAAACTTTCTCCCAGTTTGTTCCTGGAATAAAGGTCTTAAGCCCCCATTCCTAACTTAGTAGAGGAACTAGTTGGCATTAGGGAGAAATATCTTCTAATGTCAGAAATGCCACAACAGGCCTGGTATTTACTAGAAACATGGTGCCCTGCTGGCTCTTCCGGTCTAGCTCTTGATCTCAAGACTTTTTTAGCCATTATTCCTAGTGTGCCTCATTAATTCCTGGCACATGATCCAGCATCAGAAAATGGGCTATTATCTTCTCCCACTCCAAGTTTCCGGACTCTAACCCGAAGGCCTGACTATAATCATGTGCTGGATAATGTGGCTATCCTAATTTTCCTGAGGAAACACATCCTCAGTAACTTTAGCTTGCTTCCTTTCACCTCTTCTAAATCTGGCACATTTGCCTAACAATTCTAAACATGAAGTGTTCATACACTTCTTTTTTTCTGGTCAATAGCACTATACACTCAATCTTCAAGGACAAGGAAGTTACCTCAGCACCTCAGGAGTTATCCCTCTCCCCCTACCCCAGCTCCTTGGATAACCAAGAAGACTTTTCAGCAGCTCACTAGCTGAGGCAGGAAAAGCAAGTGGTTAAAAAACCAGATTTAATCTCCAGAAGGACATGTCTATTCCATTATATGGTCCCTAGTATTTTTATGTTTTTGTAAAAATGTGACAAATCCTTGACATTTTGTAGATAAGACGACTGAGGCTTAAAGATTCTTGTTCAAGCCCCATGGGTTGTTAAACAAAAGAGCTGAGATATAAATGTAGGTCGTTCTAATTCCAAAGTCCGTGTTCTTTGCAATTTTTGTTTCCACTGTTACGAGCTACTACTAATCAAGTTTTATTCTGGGGATATGGGAGAAAAACCTAGATTCCATGGACTTTTCCCCAGTGAAATCATACCTATCTATGGTGACATTGGAATGAAACATTTAGAAATATTATTGTAGCATGTTGTAGAGTTTCTCGTAAAGTCCAATAATTATTGAAGAGTGTTCTATTCAAGTGTTCTTCTCAGGAGTAGATCATTAGGGGAAAAGACTAAATGGTATAGATAATTCATATTTATTTCAACATTAAGAGGAGCTGTTTTACTAGCTTATTACTCCCATTTGTGGATTCATAAGCTCAATCAGTTTCATTTTCTTTAAAGATAGGAATTAAAAAAAAAAAAGATAGGAATTTTGCAGAGAACAGACAATACCGCATGGCAAATTCCAGTTAATTTGTAGAATATGAAGTATTTCCCCTTGTGTTGGTTGTTTGCTCAAGAGAATTTTTTCTGATTAAAGAATTATAATTTAAAGTATAGGAGTAGATTTTCCTTCTACATTATTTCACAATTTATCTCTCTTCTCTTTCACATACTTATATCATAAGGCTGATTCCATCTTGGCTTAGGGAATAATGGCTGGTGCATCCCTTGGAAAAACTAAGCCATACGTTTCTGTCTTCCAACTTCTCAACCTAGAATTTATTCTGAATATCTCAGAAAATTCAGACTACATCTATAGAAAAGTGGGTTTGAAGGATGGAAATCCAAGACACAGGTGCCAAGGTGCACTCATAGAGGTGGAACTGTGGCTGCTGTGTTTTTGGTGATGCTCTGTCCTGCTGCTGCCATGATCCTCCAGAGGCCATGAGCCCTTCCGTTTTGCACTGGCTCATTCTGACTCAGATGGGAGGTGGGAGACATGAGAACCTTAAGGCCACATAACAGTATGATTCTTCAATACAGTACAAGCTAGAGTAAAAGTGTGAAAACTCCCTATCTTAGGAACTATTTAAACATGGGTATTACTGGTGTATAATTGGAAGGGTGGCCGGAGGTTGTAGAATTACACAGTCTTGCAGGAAAAAGGTGGCATAAAAGGTCACATAGCTGACTCATCACACTTAGAATTACTTAAGAAGAACATGGGGATGACTGTTGAACACTGTTTTAGATTGTTAGATTGCTGTGTCCTATCCCAGTAACACTATGTCTCTCTGAGTTGCCAACAAGCTTCCTAAGTATTCTTAGTTAGCTCTGAAACTCAAAAAGGATATGAGTAGGTGGTTAAATGGTGCAAAGAACCTCTGAAATCATGGAATTCAAGAAGGAAAACAAATAATTCCTGAATGATCATTTTCATCCTAATAGTCTGGGTAAAACCTAGGCAGACTCTAACTCTTCTGCAGATTAAAAACCCATTCTGTTTTCTCCTAAATGGATGGATTGCAACCTGATTTGATTTTTGCCTCCTGCAGACATTCTGTGTCTGTGTCCCTGGAGAGAGATAAAAGGGCATGAAACAGAGGTCATCGTAGAGGACAACTTCTGTTGGAAGGTACCTTCCTCATTCAGACTTGAGGCAGATATCAGTCCTTAGGAGGTAATGAAAGGTCTGCTCCTGGAGTCACTACTGCCTCACCCCTCCCAATTCATCTGAGAAGTGAAAGCATTGTTGCCATCATGATCCCAGGATAGATGAAATGAAAGAAGATGGCTTTCTCCCAACTCCTGGGTAATTAGTTTAGTCTAATGTGTCTGTTCTAGCATCCAAGGACTGCGGTAATAGGCGCCATGTAAATATACAGATAGCTTGAGAGAGACCACTGTATTCAGACAATTTAATTACTGCTTGGTCCGCCCAAAGTTAACAATGACTTAAAGCTCTCATTCATTACTCATATCTTACATGTTATAGCAATTTTTAGTATTTAATGTACTTTTACATATCCCTTGAAGAAGCTAGTGCTTAATGAACTTACTAAATTTGTTTTCATGAGCTTAACATGGAGGGTGGATCAGAGTCGGGATTTGGAGGCAATCCTAGAGACTTCAAGTCTAGTTTCCTTTAAAAAAATATGAGGGCAGGAATGTCTGGGTGGCTCAGTCTATTAAGTGTCTGCCTTCGGCTCAGGTCATGACACCAGAGTCCTGGGATCGAGTCCCACACCGGGCTCCTTGCTCAGCAAGGAACTTGCTTCACCCTCAGCCTGCTGCTCCTCCTGCTTGTGCTTGCTTTCTCTCACTCTCTTTCTCTCCGAAAAATAGATAAATAAGTCTTTAAGAAAATATGAGGGCATATGTAATTAGTGTTTCCAAATTCCTCAGTTATAGGGGAAATTTAAAGCTCTGATCACAATAAAAATGTTATTTGGCTCAAAACATCATCCTGATATGATAGGACTGTGAAGTCACTCTTACCTCTTATTAGGGGTTGGTTTCTTTTGAAAAATACTCCACAATCTCCTTTCTCTGGCCAGGGACAGCTCCTCAGATGTAGCACTAAATCCTAGGGTCTTCATATGATTTGTTCTCTTTAGTAAATCTCTCATTCAACAAATGTGTATTGAGCATGTACTAGGGATTAGGCATGGTGCTGAGAACAAAATTAAGAAAAGAAAAAAAAAAAACAACTTCCATGCCTTCTTTGAGCTCACAGTAGAGTAGAAGATTCAGAAAATCTTAAACAAGATATTATTCATTAGATATAGGATATAGGGATATTTCAGGTTGACATGGAAGCACAAAGATAGTCAATCCGGACTGACATTGCCAGGGAAGACTGCTTGGAGGAAGAATCTTCTAAGCTGGTCCATAAAGGATGAGTAAGGGTCAGGTGGGTAAATGGAGATGAGATGGAAACAAATTTCCAGTCCAAAGGAAGCAGCAAATTGAGTTAAATTAACCAGTTTACTGTCCAACTCTTCCCCTGGAAGTCATAAGCCTTCAACAGATTCTAGAATTCCAAGGTAGTTACATCAGACAGATTCTGCCAATACAGTTGTTGTCTAGACGTAGAGACAGATTCTTGGTCCTTCCTATTCTGTCATCTTCCCAGAATTCTTTCCTGCACTCATGGGTATTTGCATAAAAGACATGAAGCCATATGTCCACAAAGAGCCTTGAACAAAAATATTTAAAGCAGCTTTATTGATAATCATCAAAAACTGGCAACAATCAGATGTCCAATGGGCATCCAATCAACAGTCTAACGGATAACCAAGTCTTATATATCAACAATAGATTTCTCAGTAGTATTTTCTACAACAAAAATCACCAAACTGATGATACATGTAGCAACATAGATGAATCTTAAAAATGTTATGTTGAGTGAAAGAAGCAAGAAATGAACAAGTACATACGATATACTTCCATTTATATATAATTCTGAAACCACACAAGTTAATGACAATTATAGAAATCAGACCAGTGATTGCATGGGAGGCAGAGGGAAGGTGGTGGCTAAAAAGGACACAAGAGAACTCTCTGGGGTTATGGATGTGGGTGTCAGGAGGGTATGCATTTTTCATGCTGATTGAATGACAGCCTTCAGATATGAGCATTTTATTGTATGTACATTGTATTTCAAAAGGAAATAATTTTTTTAAGCTCACTAAAAATCACCCTTGTAAATTTGACTTGACTTTGTTTATCAGTTGATTTTGAACATACATGTGTGGATGATAACCATCCATGAATTGAAAACATTAAAGGGGTCAAAATATGATTTTATGTTTGAATTCAAGCCCTTTAATATGTTTCATTCAGGTCCCACACGTATAAAGCTGAGATACTGATATTAACCAAACTCATTAGTTAAAGATCTCTTAAATACTTAGTAATAAAGGCAAATTATTCTTTATATGCTATGTAGTTTAGGAAAGCCATCATTATTTTCCATGGTTGTCACCATAATTTATATTTCACTTTTTCTGTAGAGTGGTAAGATTATGTGGGAGATGGGTAAAAGTGGGGACACATCATTGTTACTTTGCAAAATTGATATTTGATCATCAAGGTACCTTGGAGATAAATTTATGTAAATACCATAGTATCTTGGTTATTATAAATAGGAGACCAATGTATTGAGTTAGATAGTTAGGAAAGGGGAAACGTGCTTCACTGAGCAAGCAGCAGATGGGCAACAACTCGAGGCTTGTGGAATTAAAAGAATATTTGCCCAAGTACCATTTCAGAGAGAGCTAAAGGACTGAGCTGTCCCGAATAGCAACAATGCTTGTGAAACCATGGAAGAATATAGGGAACCTTCAGATAGTGCCAGAAAGCTGAAAGGTAAAGAGGAAAAGGTATGATGTAAATTGTAGGACACGTCAAGGTATTACCCAATTCCTTATGAATTACATTCAGATAAAGTCCATATATCTGGAGATGGCTGCTTATGCAAATAAATATTTAGAAATAATGGCATTTTCACCTACAATAATCCTGAAAATCACTCCAGTTTTTAAAAGGCCAAATACAGTTGGCAGTTATATAAACAAAGGAATATTTAGGAGGGAGGACAGTTAGTCTATCTATACAGGTGACATCAATACATATCGTCAAGCCTGTCACTGGATATGACATAATTCATTACTGATACATTACAGTTTCAAAAGTATTCTTTGAAAACACAATATATGCCAGAACAAAGAAATATTCCTTGTTCCCACACTGCTGACTGTTTTCTTAGGCGAGTTATTTAAACGCACTGAATCTCAGTATCCCCGTCTAATGGTAGTGCCTACTTCACAGGGTGGTTAGGAGGATTAATGATAAAATGCATGAAAAATATAGAGCACAGTGCTTAGATTAAAGTGAACATCTAGTAGGTGCTAAAGTCTAATATAAGTATATACACAGACACATATAACATAATTATAAACACTTGACAAAAGAAGATACCAATTTGACAGATACACATCAAACTACACTTGTTATTCATGGCAGAGATTGAGGATTTATTAAACATTTCCCTTTCCTCTTGGATCTACAATTAGCTTACCTGTGCTAACCTCTCCCCAAGCAATGTGATGCCAGGTCCTGAGTTCCCACCACCACATGTTGGAGCTCACTTGCTAAAGGATGGAAGACCCCAGATCTCTGACTTCAGGCACTGAGGGCCACCACCAAACACCATCTCCACCCCCACCCCCGACCCTGTTTCTCAGAGTTTAAAGTGCATAAAGAATAAACTTCTATTGCACTAAGGCCGCTGAAATTCAGGACTCCAACTGGTGGAGTAGCTAGCATTACTTTGACCAATACACCAGTACACTAATAAATATTAAAGGCAAATATTATATAAATTATGTAAATTGGTGTCATCATTTTGCTGTGTGTATGAATAGTACAAAAGTGTATCAGTAAGAATTTCGTTTGGTTCCAAGTCATTAAAAGCCTGTTACCAGCAGCTTTAAACACCTAGGGGTTTAATTTCCTTACAAGAACATAGGTTAAAAAAAAAAACCCCAAAACAAAAAACATAGATCCAGAAGTAGCAGTTATTGCCTTATTTCAGCAGGCAGTGTGTCTGGGAACCTCTTGCTTTTCCTGCAATGTGACTGATGCAGCTCTCATGCTATGTTCCAGAGAGGAAAAAGTAGAAAAGTCCACTGCATCCATCTGTCTCCTCTCAGAAAAGTTGAAAACTTATCTAGACTTCTCAGCAAACATCAACTCAAATCTCACAGGCTTCGGCCAGTGTGTCCTTTGTCACCATGAGCCATAGGAAGAATGGAAAGCTTCTATTTAACCAGATACCTTGTTGCCCTAGACATAATTGTGGTTCTGTTATCAAAGGAGAATGGGAAAATAAATATTTGTTAAGTAAATGACAATGGGGTAATAATGACCTCCAACCTGTTAAATGTTTTTATTCCACGTATTGTCTATATGGGATATAAAAAGACTCAGAAAGAAATCAGAAAGTAGTCTATTTTTACTGAGTGCCAAAAATTAACATAAATAATCACATTTATGCAAGGGCTATATTTAACTTCTGCTTCTGTGTGGAAGACCACTTGCAGCATGAAAACCCAGTTATATTCAAGTGGTTGTTTCTTGTTCATGACACAGTAAGAAAGAGATAAAAACATAGATGTGTACAAATACTTTTAAAATGATGTGTGGGAAGGAAAACAACAACAACAACAAGAAAGTACTTATGAAAGTTTTCAGGGTTAAACCCTCCAAGTCTCCCATATACTGGCTCATTCAATCAACATTTTGCATTTCAATTTAACTTAGTTTTAATTTTTGATTAATCAGATAACAATCTTGTTTAGTTTGAGTATGTGATAGCAGGTGAGGAATACATTAGCTTCTTCTTATTATTCATCTTGCCAGGAGTTTCTAATTAAGCAACTCTCCTATATGACACATAAACTTTTCATCGAGTCAAAAACATCTGGAGGCCACATTTATATATTTATGAGAGATTCCACTTGCTGTCATGACTCATGGATGACAATAATTATCATTGATTTGAAGATTGACATTTCCTTCCTTTTCTTGATGTGGGGGTAGTTTAAGCTGATACATTCAGCAACTAATAAAGATTTTGGTGTATTATACATGAATCTGCAGTATTCATATATTCTGTTAATTTTCCTTGCAAATGTTTCCTTCAACATAAAAAATAATTGTGTATAGGTTTATTTACTTAATATATTTTCTGTAATTATGTTAATATATGAATTACAATTATTTAAAGGAATTTCCAAGTAGACATATTTGTTACCTAGGGAATTTTATCCATAGCCATGCTTTTTTTTTTTTTGTCTGTAAATATTCCAAATAAGCATTCATGTTGCCAGCTTTTACGACTGGTTAATACTTTTTTTTAAAAGATTTTATTTATTTATCTGACAGAGAGAGAGATCACAAGTAGGCAGAACAGCAGACCGGGGTTGGGGGGGGGGAGCAGGCTCCTCACTGAGAAGAGAGCCTGATGTGGGGCTTGATTCCAGCACCCTGGGATCATGACCCGAGCTGAAGGCAGAGGCTTAACCCACTGAGACACCCAGGCCCCCCTGGTTAATACTTTTGTTTTCTGTTTTTAAAAGCAGGGGCAGAAATGTGTAACATTGACCTGAAAACCTTGATGGGTAACAAATCTTTGCCATATGTAGGCATTGAATTTTAATTTTATTACTCAAGACATTTTTTCCTTATTAGATTGTGCTTGCTGAGGGGGGAAATACTAATACTGTGTGAATGGCATAGATAATTCTCATCTAAATTAGTTGATTTCTGTACTGCCTAAAAGCACATGAGGCATAATTCTTTTTCATTTTTGTTAAATAATTACTGCAAATAAGCTACAAATTCTCTATCTTAAAAACAAATAAACCCAGCCTTGACCCCACGTTCCCTTTAGCAATGATACCCACTCTCGTTTCTCTGTTTCTGGTTACAGCAAGGCACATTGACAGAGTGGTGTATACTTATAATTTTATTTCCTTTCTTCCCCCTTCCCCTAGCAGGTCTTCATCCCATCAGTCTGTTGAAATCTTATTTTCAGTTTACTCGAACTTCTGTTTTATCCAACAGCTCCAATAGTTAGTCTCCTGATCACTTGATTGATCAGAAAGATTTGACACTGTATATCATTCATTTTTGGAAACACTTTATTCTGTTGATTTCCAGGGAACTCACCTCTCTTGGATTAGCTCTTATCATACTGGCCTATGTTTCTCAATCATACGTACTGTGTCCTTTCATCTTTCTGACCTTGATATGTTGGGTCACCTTAGGGTTTAGCCTGGGATTCCCCTTTTCTTCTTTGTCCTATGCTCACTCTCTAGGTGATCTTATCTAATCCCATGACTTTATACCATACCATCTCTATGCTGCTAACACCCAAATTTATACTTCTGGAGCTTCTCTCCTTTGGTTTGAATATTCAAACTAAATACTCCTTTTGAAAATAGTATTTACAGAAAAAAAACTTTTTGCTTCCCCCTCAAACTTGATTTCCGAGTGTCCCGTTTAATAAAGTCACCATCATTTGATAAGAGACACGGAGTTTGATAAATGACATTGAGTCTGTTGTTTGGCCCATTTTTTACTCTTCTATTTTTTTTCACACCTTCCCCCAGCCCATGAGTAAATGGTGCAGCATCTCCCTCAAGACACATCTGGAATTTGATGATGCAGCTCCTCCTTCAAGCACTGTCCGTCTATCTCCTGAACAATTGTAATAGCTTCTGACGTCTATACTCTTGCCCCCTGAAGTATATTGTCCACCCAAACACCTAAGGAAACATTCCATATCTTAAGAGCTTGTGAGGTCACTGGTCTTAATTCTCCGATTTTATACTGTGATACTCAGAATGAAACCAAAGCCTACTTCATGCCCCATGAGATCTGACTGGTCCAAATCCTGTTCTACAGGTACTAACATGGTTTCTCATTCACTCCTTTTAGGTTTTTGCTTGGAATTATTCTCTTTAGATGGACATCAGATAATCCTCCACAGTTCTATTAGCTTCTATTATTTTATCTCCTTAACCTGCTTAGAGGTTATTATACTATGAACTGATGGACATTACATTATAAATGTGCTTGTTCAGTGTTTCTCTTCCCTTCTAGAATATAAATGGCATGAGGGGATGAACTCTGCTTAGTCCATTCAGGTATACTAGACTCACACTTATCATATCCTGGGCTTCCATATCATATAGAATCATTAATATTACCAAAATTATTCCTCTATCTCACAATGCTGCTTCCCCCTCCCTTTGAATTTTAAAATTAAGCTTATCCACTTAATATTACACATATTTTTCTTTCTTCTTTAACAAAGGGAAGCGTTGGTGAAAATTTCCTCACTTGCCTCTATAACTAGCATGGAGAGGGAGTTGACCTGGCCAAATCTTTGTTCTGGAAGAGTCACAACTTTGATTATGTATTTCTGAAACATGAGACATCCATTCTTGGAAAAGGATGAAGCTGTGTATCCAAGATGTTTCATCTGACATCAGGAAAACAATGCTATTATTGATGACTCTGAGTGTTTTAGGTTGCCTGTCTCAGGCTTGGCTAACAAAATTAATTGAGTTTTCCATATATATTTAAAAACATAAATTAATAGAGAACAAATTAAATAACAATTTTTATAACATTTCAAAATAAAATATTTTAAAATTTAAAATGATAGACTTGAATTGTCTTTTGTGGAGATGATTTCTTCAAGTCAGGGTTTCTAGATGAGATGTCCAGATACAATCCTAATCAAGACACTTAAAGATAATCCCATCAAACTCCTAATAATCCCAGCAGACAAGATATATTATTAATATTGATAAATGATAAAATATTTTTTAAGATATTTTTATCTGAGAGGGGCACCTAGGTGGCTCAGTGGGTTAAGCCTCTGCCTTGGGCTCAGGTCATGATCTCAGGGTCCTGGGATTGAGCCCCGCATCAGGCTCTCTGCTCTGCGGGGAGCTTTCTTCCCTCTCTCTCTCTGCCTGACTCTCTGCCTACTTGTGATCTCTGTCTGTCAAATAAATAAATAACATCTTAAAAAAAAGATTAAAAAAAAAAGATTTTTTTAATCTGAGAAAGAAAGAGAGGGTTGGGGGAGGGGTAGAGGAAGAGCAAGATGGAGAGAATCTCCAGCAGGCTCCATGCTGAGTGGCGAGCCACAAAAAGCCTTGATCTAATGATCCCGAGATCATGACCTGAGCTGAAATCAAGAGTCAGATGCTCAACCAACTGAGCCAACCAAGAAACCACTGGATAAAATTTTTGAAAAGATATTTCATACCTTACAAATTGGTGATTTTAATTTATACCAAGTTGGTTGGCATAAATCAAAACATTACAATTAGAATTTTATTTAAGGAACTGAACAGCCTTTTCTTTCATTAATAGTTATAAAGTTAAAATTTCTTGTACAAAGCAAATTAACTTCTACATATCGACTATTTTCATGTTAAATATAGTATATCAAAATAATCATGGAACTCTGGCTTGTAAAAATGGCACCCACATTATTTGAATAGTCAGAGCCATGAGCCTGCAGGTAATATGGATGTTATTAAAATCTCACACAAACTCTGAAGTCAGCATATACTTGAAGACAGAACTGTGCCCTTGGGAAGACTCCCCCTGACCTCCAGGAGCTATCCAACTTCCGTTGGTTCTACCTGGGCTGCCCACCATAGTTGTGATTCTTGGGGACCCAAGAAGAAAACTTCCCCCCACTACAGTTAGCTATTGAAATAAAGGGCATATGGTTGAGGATCTTTGGAGTCAAGGTAGAGCAGTGAATTCCACTGTTCTTCACTGTGTAGCAGTCTACAGGTACAGAGCAGTTTACATGCAAACCTCCTTGGGGCACCCTTCTAGAAACACCTATGGAGCAGTTTGTAGCTGGAGATGATCTGCTTGACTGGAGCTCTGCCCCAAGCCTCTCCTGACTGCCCTGACAAAGAGATAGACTTGTTGCCTCTGTGCCACATCAGTGTTCTTTGTTCTTTCATGTGCCCTGATCTGGCAGTTTGGAATTTGGGGGAAAGAAAACCGAAATCAGGAAGACTTGCAGAGTTGTTTGATTTGGACCTCGCAGTATTACTGCTAAGAGTCTTGTTCGTTTAGTTGACGCCGTTGTTCATCTAGAAAGTCATTAAACATGTAAAAATTATGAATTCTGTTGCTGAAAAAAAAGCTATACTCTGTATCCCTAGTTTGTCATGATCTTTATCCCTCCTTTTTTGCCTGTTCAGTATGGAGGTCATGTGACAGTTGCACTTATCAACATACTTGTCGAGTTCCAAAGGACAGCCAAATGTTTCTCTTAATCATGTTGGTTAAAGTGGGAAATCTGAAGATAGAGATGGCTTTATGTTTAAAAAAAAAAAAAAGCAGTCACATTTGTTGGCGAAAGTGAAATACACCTATGTGTTCTAAGCCAAGTCAGTGTGGATTGCAAAACTAGGAATTAAATGTGATTTAGAGCTAAAGAAGAAAAGGAAGCTATCACATTGCATAGGCAAGCATGTGTTTCCTCTTTTCATGTTGGGTACAACCTCTGTGCAGGACAATATGGCAATAGCTTTCATTGTTAAAATGCACGAATCTTTCAATGCAGCAATCAGAGTTCTCAGCATTGTTGCTATGATCGTGCTCATCCACGGGTAAAATGATGTGCCCACAATACTTTACAATACCGTCTGTGAGAAATGCTGATGAAGGGACTGGTGCAGACCTCGCCTGATTAAGACAAAGTGCCAACCAAAGACACTGAGGGACATTACTTGACAGGTATATTTTAGGGTTAAAAAATCTCGAGGTTGGGGTGTCTGGGTGGCTCTATCAGTTGGCTGTCTACCTTCGGCTCAGGTCATGATACTGGTGTCCTGGGATCAAGTTCCGCATTGGGCTCCCTGCTCAGTGGGGAGTCTGCTTCTCCCTCTCCCTCTTTTGCTCTCCCTGCTCATTCTCTCTCTCCTTTCAAATAATTAAATAAATAACAATCTAAAAAAACAGAAAATAAAATAAAGAATGGATGAAAACATTTTTAAAAAATCAAACTTTTTAAAGATTCCATAGTAACTGAAATTGTTTTCTTCAATGACCTATCCAGCTGTCCAAGGCAGAATGTCCTCATTGGCCCCAGACAGCTAATCAGCAGTTTACCGAAGGAGAGGAAAATATAGGTCACATTTCCACATGGTTGGTGTTTTTTTCCTTTTTCCCCTTCACTTTTCCTTTTATATAAATCACGGTAGTTTCTCTTTTTTTAAGATGAAATCAATTTATTGATTGGCTTCCCTTGTATACAAATTATATAACATATTAATGGTCATGTAACTATATGTCCGATTTTTTTATTTGACACTGTAATACCTGCAAAGGATTGGAAATAAATGGTCTTTTAAAAGGGAACTGTCCAAGTAAATTACCAAATATCTATGTAATGCAATGGCATACAACTATAAATAAGAAAAAAGTATTTCTATATGCATTAGTCCAGAAAGTTTTCCAAGGTATAAACACTGTACAGCCTAGTACACTCAGTATAATATCATTTGAGGATAGTAAAAAGAACAAATAATTATATGCTTTTAATATGTACAATATCTTTGGAAGGACAAACAAAAAAACTAATAATAACAGTTGCCTTTTGGAAAGCGAAGCTGGTGGCCAAGAACAACAAAGGGAGACATTTTTTACTATATACACTTTTATACCTTGTTGAATGGATTCTGTACCTTAATTCCAATGTGTGAAGGTTTTTCCACACCATCGACAAAAAATTCTGCAACACCAGCTGAATGTTCTACAATTCTGACACTCTGTACGCAGACAGCATCTGATTCAACAGGTTAAGAGCTCAGTCCCACATGATTCCCCGCCCCTCCAGCCCCTAGCCACCCATCCCACCACTTCAGATGCCAGTTGCAAACCCCAGGTTATTTATCACCTCTGCTTCTGATTGGAGATTCCCAAGACCCCCTCCTTGGGTTCGATTAATTGGCCAGAGTGGCTCATGGAATTCAGAGAAACTTTTTACTTACTAGTTTGCTGGTTAATTATAAAAATACATAATTCAGGAACAGCCTGAGGATTCAGAAAGAGATCCGTAGGGGTTGTTATGGGGTAGGGTGCTTGCCTAGCTTCCATGCCCTATCCCAGTATGCTACTCTCCCCAAGTCTCTATATGTTCACCAACCTGGAAGCTCCCAAACTCCCTTCACTTCGGTTTTTATGGAGGCTTCATTTCCTAAGACATGACTGATGAAATCATTGGCCCCTGGCAATTGATTCAACCTCCAGCCCCTCTCTCCTCCCAGGAGCAGGACTGAAAGTTCCAACCCTCTAACCCCTGGGTTGGGTCTCCTAGCAACCAGCCTGCTTCCTGAAGTACAGTCACCTTGTTAACATAACAAAAGACACCGAGGTTGCTCTTATCACTTAAGAGATTCCAAGACTTTTAGAAGCTCTGTGCCAGAAGCGAGTATGAAATATTTATTTATTACCACAATGTCACCCTTGTGAATCTAGGACTTTGTGAACGTACCAGCTTTTAACTCTGGAATACAATATTTTGTGTTTGTGGTTCGCTTAACAGTGATCTTCATACATATTCATTATTACATAGAATTGGAGAATTGTTGGAAAAAGAGTGAGGAAAGTGGCACGGGGGCCAGGGGGCCAAGCAACTTCCCGGAAGTAAAAAGACAGAGATACTTCTTTTGCATGACCCCTTGTCATGATGTACTGAAGTGCCTCCTGCTCAATGTAGTGGGAAAAGGTGGCAAAAAAAAAGGCTTTCTGAACAGCAAGAGAAGTGCTGATCAGCCTCTGACTAGATGCAACACCACATGGGTTGTCTTGGGATAGGACTGCTTCCTGGTACAGGTCATGGCCCGTGCTTGAAGTGTCCCTTGAACTGATTAAACTTTCTGGAACAAAAAGCATGCTGTGGGGTTCTGTACTGTGTGTGTTAGTTAAAGAGCGTACAGGGCCGGACGCAGATTTGGGTCAGTTGGCCTCTCCATTCCCTAATCTCTTCACTAGGTTTCTGGCATCCATCCCTGAAAACATCAGATCCACCCCCATATCCTGCATCCCCAAATCTGTCACCTACAAACCTCTCTGAATAAAGGGCATCACTATCCTTCCATTCACTGAGGCTAGAATGAAACCCTGATGCTGTTGTTGATTTTCCCCCTCATACCTCATATTTTATCCATTAGAAACATCTATTTCTCTACCTTCCAAACGTATATAAAATCCAACCACTTTTTATTACCTCCAACACTACAACCCCAGACCAAATCTCCATCAATCTTTATCTGGGCTAATAAAGAAACCTCCCAACGGGTTACTCCTCACATAGTAGCCTTGACAGAATTTTTTTTTAAATTTTATTATTTTATTTTTAAAAAATATTTTATTTATTATTTATTGACAGAGAGACACAGCGAGAGAGGAAACAGCAGGGGGAGTGGGAGAGGGAGAAGTAGACTTCCCACCAAGAAGGGAGCCTAGTGTGGGGCTCAATCCCAGGACCCTGGGATCATGACCTAAGCAGAAGGCAGACACTTAACTGACTGAGCTACCCAGGGGCACCGACTGAGAGAACTTTTTAGAATATATGTCACATCACTTCATCTCAACTAGAACTCTTCCACTGCACTTGGAATAAAATACAGACTTCTTAAAATGCCTCAGACTCTCTATATAATCTTCCTTCCTCTCTGGCCTCATTTCCTTCCTCTCTGCTTCGTGTTCACCACCCACCATGTTGGCATTTTCCCTCCTCGAAGCCTCGGCACTCAATGTTCTTGCTGCTTGGACTGTTCTTCCAACGAGTCTTCCCAGTGCTGCCTTCTCATTTCAGGTCACAACTCTTATGTTTTTTTCTTCAGAGATGCCTGCTGAAAAGAAATCTTCCACAGCCTGGTCATGGTCTATCACACTAAACTACTTTATCTTCTTCACAGTATTTATCAGAAACTAAAATTATTTTATTTGTGTATTTGCTCAGGTGATTTTTGTTTGCCTCCTCCTGACCTTACCATAAGTTCCTTGAAAGCAGGGGTTATTATTGCCAAATCCCTAACATTCATAGAGGAGTCCCACACATGGCAGTTTGTTCACTGCTTGATGAACGAGCAGTTTTGATATGGGATAATCAACATCTAGTAGCCTTGTGGAAATCACAATCACAAGCTTTAAAGGTATAACTCTGAGTTCTAAATCTAGTAATGAGATAAAAATAGCCACAGAGTGACCATGCCCTCCACTCACCCAGAATGAAGGCTCACTGTTGAGTCTAGTTTCAGTACCCACACTTGGTATATCTGAATTTAAGCTTTAGTTAATGGATTTTTCTACCAAGATTCGTCCTTTAGGGGCGCCTGGGTGGTTCAGTGGATTAAAGCCTCTGCCTTCAGCTCAGTTTATGATCCCAGGGTCCTGGGATCGAACCCCGCATTGGGCTCTCTGCTCAGTGGCGAGCCTGCTTCCCCACCCCCCCCACTCTGCCTCTCTGCCTACTTGTGATCTCTCTCTGTCAAATAAATAAATAAAATCTTTAAAAAAAAAAAAAAAATTCGTCCTTTAGCGTGAATGAGCCAGTGAGCCCTGGGCTTGCTTGCTATCTTTCCTCCCGCCCTCCCATCCTTACTCCCTCTCTTCCTTCATTCCTTCTTTTTTGTTGCTGAATAGTACCATGAGAAGGATACCAAGAAAGAAAGAAGAGTTCTCTTGATAGGGCTCAATCTATTTAATTGTGAATGTTAGAATATATGTGAGGTTTTCCAACTTAATGCAGTCACACATACACATACACAGAGAGTTTTCCACTTTAAAAATTTTGTTTTGTTTTGGGCTGAAAAAATGATGTAATGTTAAAATGAAATTTTAAGCTATTTTCAATAGTTATCATACCCATTTTATGGCCATCTTATATATAAAATAATTTATATAAATTTATCAAATAATAGGGTCCTTGCTCATATGTGTACTATGGTCATTATAAACACATATGCAGTCTTTTATATTCTATTTTTAACTTGTTCTTTCTCAGCCAAGAAATATTCATCTAGGCCCCACTGATAAAGGAAAATACCAAGATGTATAAAATATATATATATATATATATATATATATATATATATATATATATCGTTCCTGCCCTCATAAAGTTCTTTAGTTGGGGAGATACATACATTCGCTTACAAAGGTGAGACCTTCGATAACAGTTATTTAAGGCAAGGGAACAATGTAGTAAAGAAAGTAACAGTTACTCTGAGTATATGGAAGATGCGTAGGGATCACAGTGGATTTTCCCCAAAGGGAATCCATGAGGACAATAGATTCATTAATTTTAAGAGTAAAATGGCTCTCTGTACAAAATACAAGTGAATATTAATCAGTCTCAGAACAGGATTGGTTTTATTTTTTTTTCTAACCAACAGATATTCTTACTATGCCTGATTATTGCAATTCTACCAAGAATCGTAATTTTGTTTTAAAAGCTTCAAAAAGAATCCTAAAGCTTATCTCAAAATTAGGTGGGCAAGATATCCAAGAGAAAAAAAAAGTCTGTAAGGAGGAATGATCAGAAGGTGTGGATGAAATGTTTCTTTCTACTCAGTGTTCAATCTCTGTTCAAACTGAGCAGCTAGGACGTTCCTCAAAACTGTAATTGAATCAAGGATGTGTCTCCCGGATAAACAAGTCGATCTGATCAGACCAAAGGAAAAGACATCTCTCTAATTAGGGGAGAAGTTTTCTCTGTATTTCTCCCATGATGAATGAGTAAGCATTTTGTCTTGCTATGCAGTTTTTTTTTGAATTGTGGTAAAATACACGTAAGATAAAATTTACCATCTCACCCATTTTTAAACATACGGTTCAGTAATGCTAACCACACTCACTCTGCTGTGCAGCCGATCTCCAGAATTTCTTCCTTTTGAGAAACTGGATTTCTGTACCCATTAAACAACTCCCATTCCATGTAGTTCCTTTTGTTCTGGCAATATAAAAAGGTTTCTAGTTTTGTTTATGAAATTTCTTTTGTTTATCTGTGGTGATGATGGTATCTGACAAAGCTTTCCATGACGTCTTTCTTTTCTTGCACATGCGCCCTAGTGAGGTTAATCCTGAGAAGCCTTCTAAGTGACTATCTCAAAGCCTGTTTCGCAACCTGCTGGCTTTCCTGACATTCTTTTTATTTTTTTTTTCCCCCTTAAGAAAGACAATGCAAAGGGAGAGGGCCAGAGGGAGAGGGAGAGGGAGAATCTTAAGCAGGCTTCACGCACAGTGTGGAACCCAATGCAGAGCTCCTCATGACCCTGACATCAGGATCAGAGCCGAAATCAAGAGTCCCAGAACTTAACTGACTGAGCAACCTAGGAGTCCCACCTCACATTCTAATAGCAGATACAAAGAATATGACTAACTCCTTAAATACTATGAATTCTTTTTTCATTTTATAGATTTAATGAGGTCCACCCTCTTGATTACAAGGATAGTGACTACAAGGATGTTGGCTGTCTTACTACTTATTATAGCAAACATTTATAAGGAAACGAATTGCCCAAAATAGGTTAAATTGTAGTTGCAGCATCAAAGATTATTAGAAAAAGCATAATAGCATATGTTCATTATCTATTGTTGAGTGGAAAACTCTGGTAACCAGAAATTTATAGAAATATAACACATATGTATACATGCATATATTTAAACTTTTTTATTCTTCAAAATTGAAATAAGATCAAAACTGCATATTTGGTTTCCTGAGTTTTGCACTCAAATACATATATATTTATATAAAGAAATAAATTTTATATAATATGTATTTAATATATATTTATATATTTATAGATATTAATCTATATTTAATAAATAAATATATGCAAAGATATATGTATACAGAAATACAACACATAGGTATACACACACAGGTGGCATGGGAGAGGCACAGAGAAACACAGAGAAGGAATTTTATCTCTATTTTCTTCACTCTCCATTTAATTCCAACTATA
Organism: Mellivora capensis; assembly: GCA_004024625.1. Taxonomy (NCBI): domain Eukaryota; kingdom Metazoa; phylum Chordata; class Mammalia; order Carnivora; family Mustelidae; genus Mellivora; species Mellivora capensis. Next base: position 70,540 of record PISX010004810.1, on the reverse strand, counting down.
GGAAAAAATGCACTGGAAATTAAAAGCTGGAAGAGTACAAAATATGTTAACTATGATTATTTTGGGGAGATGGAAATGTGGGTTATTTTTGCTATTTTCACTTTCTAATTATTTGGTAATTTTATAATTACATTACCTTTGTAACTTATGTACTACTTCAAGTAAAAGAAAAGTTTATATCCAAATTTTCAGTCTTTTTGAAAGATTTTCAGGCATTTCTAGTAAAAGATGTATCAGCACAATATGATCATTTCATCTTTTTAAAAAACTTCTGTAGTTAGCATACAGTGTTATGTTAATTTGAGGTGTATAACACAGTGATTCAGCATTTTATACATTACTCAGTGCTCATTATGGTAAGTGTACTCTTCATCCCCTTCACCTATTTCACCAGTCCCCTCACCCACCTTCCCTTTGGTAACCCTCTATTTGTTCTCTATAATTAAGAGTCTGGTTTTTTTTGGGGGGGGGGTGGTTCTTTGTTTTGTTTCTTAAACTCTACATATGAGCGACGTCATATGGTATTTGTCTTTCTCTGACTGGCTTATTTCGCTTAGCATTTATACTTTCTAGATCCATCCATGTTGCTGCAAATGGCAATGATCATTTCATCATTAGCCCACAAATGAAACTCATACCACATTTTCCAAAGTTATGAAGTGAAATCTGGCACGATCAACAAATAACATAACCCAATAAAATAAATCTTGAATGATTAACTTTAATTCAGCACAACATGAAGTATGCTCTAAAGCAGACAGTAAGTACATCTCCTCAGGTAATTCTTAAAACAACATCCTAAATTTAATACCAATAATTTAGTTAACATTATACAATTACATGTAACATGTTTCAAAATAATCAAATCACATGAAATTTTAAAGACAAAAAGAATTCAGGGAAGTCTCCAGTTAAGCATTTATGTAGCATTCATTATTCTGTCAGCCAGTGTACCTAGGAAGCAGGGCAACTGCTTTGTGTAGCATGGGAGCATATGGGTCTAAATACCTATTAATACAGCACTACTGAAATCAGAGCCAAGATGACATCAGCAAAGTTTGTTTTCTGTATGGGTTTATTCTCGGGAACTACTTTGACTAACATGCAATTTCTGAAATTCCTTTTTTCCACTGTATCTTTGCCTGTGACTCAGGGCTTGAGAAACTTATGTCCTCCCCCACACATGAAGTAGTCATGTAGGTGTCCAAAGAGCCTTGATCTGGTGGAGTTATGGAGAAGGAACTGGAAGGATAAGGGACCCTCTGAGAGGATCACAATGAACCAAGCTGATAATGACCATGGTTACAAAATTTAGCGTGAAAAGTTTTATTGGGTTCTCAAAATAATGGGATGGGGGCAGATTACAACTAGAAAACTGGACACCTGATCTCTAACTCTGGATTCTTCTGGTTAGTGGTATGGGCATGGGCAAGTCAGAGTAGTTTTGTTCAACTTGGAAATAGGGTTTGGGCCTGTTTTATTAAAGTATTAAAATCCTCCCAGATGCAGTTTTATCACTCTAAGGTAATACAGCTGTGGACACTTAACTGTTATCAGCTACTGCTTTGGCAACAGTGAAAAATATCAGTTTCAATACTATTAAAACAATAAATGAGCCACTAACATTTTCAAAATGTGATATAATACAAACCACTGAAAAATTGTTATCCCTGAACATCTATCTTCTTCTTCAAGAAAACTGCCTCTTCCTTCTGATCTAAAATGCCATATAGTTTCTCTTTATTTATGTAACACTATTTTGTTACAAACACTATTTGTTATGGAAAATACATTGTGTAAAAAATTTTATTTTTTGTACTGATAAGTAAATTTCTAGGGAAATTCTTTTCAGTAATGTTTTAGAATATTCATTAAATTCTTATTTTCTTTACTTTGAAGTGTCAAGTGGTCAATACAATTTACAAAACTAGAAGCTTCACCTGAAAATCTATAGGTTTTTAGTGTCCTTAATTTGAATTCCCTCTTATTATAAATTAATGAAAAGTTAATAAAGTTAATGAGAAATATGTATATTTACACTTGATACTTTTAAGGATATATGGGGAACTCATACCCCTTAAACAGATAAATACATTCACGAGAATACTACCAGGCTGGATTCACCCCTTTCAATCTCAGAAAATAAGTAGTACTTTATTTTCACCCAGCTCCCAAAACGCAACTTTATTTCTGCTGCAGGAAAAAAAGAGGGTTTCATTCAACTAGTTAACTGGCCAGCACAGGTTGCTGTAAACAGATAATAATATATTATTGATCATAGTAAGACAAACTTCCCCATTTGAGGGAAACAACTTGTTGGGTCTTTGCAAACACCTCAATTTCTCTTTTCATCCTATTTCACAAGCAGTGCTAAGAAATTAGTATTTAGGTTTCTTTTTAGGAACTCCCTAATACAGGTCATCTCCGTATTCTCCTTTGAGTGCTAGACTGGCCAGGAAAGTAGAGATTTCTTCTTGTTTGCTAAAAATGTATGTCAAATAGCCATTATCAATGCCACCTACATTAACCTTCTCACATACATGAAGTGGGGAAATGCAGGGCTCTTGATAATCCCTAAATGAAAACAATGCCATATGGTTTACATTAATTACTAATTTCATTCAGTGCTCACAACAACTAAGACGGGATAATGGCAAGCTACTAAATATGATAATGAAGAAGAAAATAATTGGGAAGTGTAAGCTAATATTTAATATGAAATTTATGACACATTTATGATCTCATATCCCTGATCTTTTTTTCCTTTTACTTCCCTGGAATTTGCAAATTCCTTTTTAGCTGTGAATAGTTAATTGGATATCAAAAACCATGATTCATTCTGGCAGGCACTATATATATATTTGGTGAAAAAGAGATGAGCTAAATCCCATGTTGATAATACATACTGATGATAACAGTTTCAATTTCATGAAGTATGCTTCTAGTTCCTGGCAGTGTGCTTCTAGTTTTGTTTATAATTTTAAAACCAATTTATTCGTAGCACTGATGTGATCATAGAAAGTGACCCACAGTATCTCCCTTATTTTGCACATGCACCGCAGTGAGGTAAATCCTCTGAAAGCTCCTGAGTGACTATCTCAAAGCCTCTGTTCCACAACCTGCTGGCTTTCCTGACATTCTAACGCTAGGTACAAGGCATTTGACTAAATCTTCAACTATTATGGAAACTTCTTTGACTTCATAGATCTAATAAAGTTCAACATCTCTAATAACAAACAGGTATTTCTTAAATGAAAGATAATCTCCGGATAACAATAATTAATTTTAGGATCCCAGAGGTGATTTGTGTTTGTAAAGTTGATATAATACAGATTTTAGAGGGAAAAAGACTTAATTCTCATCCCGATTCAATCACATGCTAAATGTATGGCAAGTTATTTCTCCGAGTCTCAGTATTTTTTATCTGCAAAATAACACCTACACTGAATAATTGTTCTAAAGATAAGAATTGACATCTGTAAAGATCCAGCAGCAAGCATACATTAGGTGCTTAATAAATAGTAATTATTTATTCTCATCCATCATTGCACTGCACCGTTGGCTAAAGTAGTATTGCAGCTCTGAGAGCACACATTTGGTCTGTGATAAACCAGCTGACTAGTTCAAGTATGAGTCCAATTAATTTAAAGATATGCAGAGATCAAATAAATAAATAAAGATTCTTTGGGCATTTTCTACAAATTGCCTTCCTATATAGCTCTCTTCTAAATATAAGCTATAAGACTCTGGAATAAGCTAAGAGATTGAAAATTACCTTTATCACCTTTATGGCTTTAGTCTGGAAAAAATTATTAACAGTGATAATGACCTTGAACTCTCATGGGATTTCCATAATTATTGCATTAAGTATATCACTACAAAGAAATGGATATATTTTTGGTACCACTGAAATAATAAAGTGAGATAGAACTTAGAAGACACATTTTAGAGGTCTACTCATTATAAAAGTGCCTACGATTGTCACGTTAAGCATGGGACAGATAAAACTCATATTAAAACATAAGGCAAACTTTTGAAATAAAATGCCTCAATGATTTGAGTTCTACTGAACTACTGCCTTAACTGACTGAAACTCTAACTTACACAGTTGCAGGTGCAACTGCTTGAGCTAAAGATCAGTTAAAAAAAAAAAATATATATATATATATATGTATGTGTTATTTACATATATGCGTACCCCCAGAGATGATTCCTTTTAAAACCTGAATCTAGGTGCACAATCATTCACAGATTCAATTATTTCTATGATTATAGTACCTAGATGGTTTCCTATTCTGGGGAATAAACACACTTAAATACCATGCACAGCTTTGGGAAAGTGACCATGGATCATCTGATTGTAAGGACTGTCAGGACGTAATAGTCATTCCAATGGTAAGAGCAATCTGATTATTAGCTTCTCATCTGAGGCAGTTTACCTACAGTCCAAAAAAAAGCGCTTTCAATTATTTCACTGATTAAACTCCAAAGCATCTTTTCCATTGTTAGTGGAAATGGCTGGCATTTAATAAAAATAGACTCTTCTAACTATAACTAATTGAATAAATAGTGGCTAAAATGGTGAATTGATAACTAAATAATGTAAAAATGAGAAGTATCAGAAAACTTTTGAGAATACAGTTCTGCTTGGAGGGCTCCAGGGAGGAAGTGCATCATTTTCCAGAAAGGTATGACGCTTCTTTTGTTTTCGTTCGATTCTTTCTTGCCTTTCTTTCTTTTCCTAAAGAGAAAATAGAAAACTTTAAATTTATATACATATATGAACATTATTTTCAAATCAAGGTGCTTGCTAAAGAACAAAGTAATCTATTATAAGACATTAAATGTCACTTCCTATTTAACTGGTTATAAAGGAATAGCAGCTGAGTATATTGCTCATCTATAAGTATATTACCAATAGGTACTAATGCATCACTTAATCACTTATTTTTTATATTTAAAGTGATAATATTTAAACAAAATTATGAAAAATGGGGGAAAATACCTATAATTCCATAACTCAAAGAGAAAATTATGAGAAGTCAGTGATGACTTGAGAACAGAATCTCAGAACTTAATTTACTGGGTGCAAAGGTTGAGTATGCCATGACCAGCAGGGACACATCAAAATTTTTATAAATAGTTGAAAATTAAGCCTCATGTTTCTTTACTTATTATTAAGTTTGAGCACATTATTTTTTTCTTTAGCCCTTTCATGAATTTTTTTTGCTTAATTATATGGCTATGGGTATCGATGTTTTTTATACTTATTTTGCATATTTTCATATTATTATCTTTGTAGCACACATTTTACCTACATTACTCTTAGTCCTTTTTAGCAAAAAAAAAATTTATCTATTTCAGCCGAGACAATTGTTTAAAGAGTAATGTAATCAAAACTTGTGTGCCCACCACCTGCCTTATGAAAAAAAACGAGGACCAATACTTTCGAAGGTCTCTGTGTTCATTCCTCCACCATACTGCTTCCTCTCCACCCCAGTGAGGTAACCATTACTCTCAATTTGATGCTTATCATTTCAGCGCATTGGTTAGTACTTGTATTATAAATGTATTAATCTCAAAACAAGTAATTTTGTTTTGCATGTTTTTATAATTAGAGTAAAATGTAACATACTGTACTTTTGCAGCTTCCTTTTTTATCCATCTTAATGTTTCTAAGATCCACCTATGTGAATTACAGCTCTAGTTCATTGGTATTCCATAGAATATTCATAGAATTCATAGAATATTCATAGAATTCATAGAATTCAACTTATCACCATTTGTTAACCTATTTTTGTGTTGTGGAAAACATGATTTTTTTTTCTCCCCCTCTTAAACATCCCTATCTAATGCCTTGTACTTATAAGTCAAGATTTTCAAGTATCTGCCTAGGAGTGAAACTGCTGGTTTTCTAGGGTATAATATAATTTGCCGGGAAATGATTTATTTTCCAAAGCAGCTGTAGGAATCCACACCCCAAGCAGCACCTACACGGACTTTTTATGTTAATGCATTAATGATTTTAAATTCAGTATCTGTTCATGTTTTCCTTTTTATTTCTATAGCACTTCTCGGTTTAGAAAAGCATCTTATCCCTGTGAGACTTGATAGTGTTTTGTTTTCCTTCAGTTCTTCTATTGTTTGGCATTTTATATTTAACGCTTAGGTGCTTTCATTTTGCTTTGAAGTGATCTCATGCCCAAATGTCACACAAATGACCCAAGTTACAGTTTCCTTGCATCTATTAATTTGTGTTACTTTATTATATAGCAGCACATCCTTCCTTGTCACAGGTTCTGAGAGGTCCTGGGGGGGGGTCTATTATTTTACTGGTATTATACTGCTTTGATTTGTGTTCATTCATCCAACTGTTAAGCACCGAGATCCTACTCAGGGTCAAGCAGTATACTACAGGGGACCACGTATAACGTGATTCTAAAATCCAAACACAGATTTGGTCCTTGTCCCTCAGGGGATTTTCAAAACAGACAGTTAACAAACAAACAAACAGATCATTTCAAATTGTGAGAATTTCTATGGAACATATTAAAAAAATTGTTGTGATTGCTAAAGAATAAAACAGACTGCCTGGCTTCAAAGAAAAGTGGATTCAGGGAAAGTCATTTCAAAGTGAGACAAGCCAGATAAGAGAAGTCCCTTGTGAGAGGCACTGAGGAGAGAGCATATCAAGCAGAGTGAGCAGTATGTGTGAGGGCTCAGACACGTGGGAGAAACGTGGGATGTGAGAGGAAACAAGAGCATCAGTGCTAGCCAGTGTGACTCAAACTGGGCAGAAGACAGGAGGGGGTACCAGAATAGAAAGGTAGGCGAGTGAGGTGGTGTGGGGGCCCGCATGCCAATGGTAACATCTGGAACACAGGTAAGAGAAGTCAACAAGGGCCATTGAGGAGAAAGGCAGAGAAATGAGAGACACCAGGGGAGCAAGGTACCCAGGGGAGGTGACAGTTGCCAGAAGATGAAAGTGGCTAGGGAGAATGTTTAAGAGGTCTGGGGAATGCAGCAGAAAGCAACACATTGGATTGCTAGATGGTCTGGCAAAACTAACTTTCAAAGCATAGTTTCAGTATAGTGATGGCAAAAGAGACAAGGCTGGAGTGTGCCAAGGGTGAAAAGGGTATGGAGTGTAAATAAAACTTTCTTAGAAGTTTAGCTATTAAAAAAGGGTAGTGAGATGTGGAACCACAACTGGAGGCAAATGAAGAATTAAGATTTAAGAATTATACATCTTGGAAAGTAATGGGACAAATCCAGGAGAAAAGAATGCTGGTTCATGGGAGAGTAGGATGGTAAATTTATATTGCTTGATGGAAACAGTCCTCTACCTCATCTTATTTTGGAAATATTATCTTCTATATTCTCCCATTTTTATTATGCTGGATGAATTTTAGAATCATTTTGCTTCCCTGCACACATTCCCTTCAAAGAAAGGACTATGTGAGGATTACTATGAAAATTAAACATTAATCCAGGAATTCCTGAAATGTTAGCAGCACTAGCTCTTTTCATCCTGCAGCTCAGATTGTCTCTTCATTTCTCCAGGTCTCTGCTAACACTATAGAGTTCAGTGGTTTCCTCATATTCGTGATTTTCTCAAAGAGCAGCAGTATCCAGGAACCCTTAGATAGTGTCGCCTCTACAGGCTGGACGGCTTGGGTGGGGCAGCATCTTGGTACATTATGAGGCGTCTATGATTCTTTCACCAGCAAGTGTATGGAATTGATGTGTCACAAGGAGAATACGATAATGCAAGGTTTCCATAAGCATACAATTATTCACATACAACAAAAGGAATGAAAAGAGGTATGAAATTCTTTTTTACTGTCTTTACATTTTGCCCCATGCTTGCTATTCCTACTAAAAGCAAAGAGTGATTCTCCTTTCAGAATCCTAACTGAGAAAAAAACAGCAACAACAACAAACTGTAACTGGGCCCCCGTTAAACCCTGTAGTATCTTAGAGAGAGGCACAACCTCTAGCTAGGGAGCAGAAAAGCAGTGTGGGGCTGAGTCCACAGAAACTGACTGCACATACCTCTTTTTGTCCATTCCATTTCACATGGAGAGAAAGAGGGAAACATGAAACAAGTCTGCTCTTAAAAGTAGGTGCTAAGAAAGTCAGAATAGGAAACAGGCAACTAATTATCAACCTTAATATCGATTAAGATGATCAAAAAGGCTATCTGGAGTAATAGTTAAATGAATCTTGTTAAATAGTCCTTTTGAATACTGTTTGTTGGAGTGTGAATTTTTTACTCATTTTCTTATTAATGGTAACTATTCATTAATCTGGGAACCAGCATAAAGAAGAGAGTCTTACTGATCTTTGGCTGTAACTTTCCCCTAAAAGGATAACCCATCCAATGCTCATTACTTAAAGCAGATTTTATAACAAAATTTTGAGATGTAACTTTATATTAAAATTGAAGTTCTTAGATTTCCATATGGGGGTATTTTTCCATTCTTTCTAGAAAGAAACTGCAATAAGAAACTGGCAAGTTGGAGGACTAGATCTGTAATGTGACTGGATGTTTTTATAAGTAGCATTATATTTGTCAAGGTTGTACTACATATCAAAACAAGTTATTTTCATTTTCATCTTTGATACGTTTTTGTTCTCCAGAGGACCGATTTGAATAAGAAAGTGGCTAAATACTGTAATAAAACATAATGTACCTAACAGTGACTTAGTCATTAAGAAAATTCTACTCTCATCATCAAAAGTATGTGAAAATAAAACTGAAAAACATGTCAATTTAGTTGCCCTAAGTGATCTAGCACAGTTGGTATATGCGTCCTTGATAGAAGAAGAGTTTTAATTTTTCTTGAACCAAGGACTATTTAAGAGTTTAAGGAAGCCATCACGAAACACTACCTTTTTCATCCAACCAATTCTGATCACTTTATTTTCTTACTGTTTTTCTGCATGGACTTAGCATAAAGTAGCACTAAAATCAACACATAAACAAGAAGAAATTCTGTTGGCATATTTATTAGGATTGCATTAAATTTGTAAGTTACTTCAGGAAGCACTGACATCTATAACATCGCTATAAGACTGAATGTTTCTATCCAAGAGCAGTTTGGATCCATGTTCTCAAGTCTTCATTTGTGTCCTGCAGGAGTATTCTAAAATTTTCTTCATTGTGGTCTTGTACATTTCTTAAATGTATTCCTAAGTGCTTCATCTTTTTACCCCACCTTTAAATAGACTGCTTTGTGTCCTGCATGCCTCTCTAGCTACTGCTGGTTCTAAAGCTGATGTGAAAAAGTAAACAGTAGCAGTCAGAAATACTTTGAAAGACATGCTATGAAGAAAGATTAACCAAAATAGATACAAAAACATATGAAGCCCTGATAATGAGACAGTAGAGCTGGAGTATGTACCATGAGATTTGAGATTGATCAATGGGACAGAAAGTCAAGAAACTGACCCTAAAATCTGGGATGGTATCATATAACAAAGGCAGTACCTCAAATCAATGAGTAAAAGATAGGCTATTTCATAAGGGATGCATTTGGAAAAAATAAAATCAGAATCATATACCCCACTATTATCAAGGTAAATTACAAGCTGATCAAATGTTAAAATGTCGATATTAAAAATATAAAGTTATTAGAAAAATGGGAGTACTTCATTTAGCCTCAAGTTATAAAGAAAGCCTTTTCAATTATGCTTGAAAATCAGAACCTAAAAGACTGATAAATTTGACACCAGAAAATAAAATCAGTTCTTCATGGCATAAAATACTATATGCAAAGTTTAGAGACCAACAAAACAACGGGGAAAAAGTAGTTGTTAACTCCTACCAGAAATGATGAGTTAGTTTCCCTAATACTTAAACAAGCTTCTAAAAATTAAGAAGAAAAAGACCAACAGAAAAATGTGGAAAGTCTATGAATTAACAGTTTCCACAAAAAATTATAAGAGACCCTTATACAAATGAAAAGCTGCTCAAGTTCAGTCCTAATCAGAGAAATACAAAATACCCTGGATGATATTTTTAACTAGAAGATGGATGTGGATTAAAAAAAAAAGGTTGACAAGCATTCCTACTGGAAAGAAACCCTATTGGATCCCAAACCCAGCGGAACAATTTTACACGTTTTGGTTGCTCAACACGGGATGTGCTTACCACTCATGTGAATGTGTCACCAAATCATATATAAAGTACTTATTCATAGGAATGCATTACTTAGTCAAATATTGATAAACATGCGTATTTATAATGATATTTTAAGCCAGAAAAATGGTATTTTTGCTTAACATCAATGAAAAGTGACCATAAACATAAGTACACTAAAACAAACAAAAATACAAAAAAACAAAATAATGTTAAGTCCAGCTAGACATTTTCCTCCCATACTTTCTACTTACTTTTTTTTCATTAAAAAACACCAAAATGAAACCTTCTCCTTGAGGTCATTAGGAAGATCAAAAGAGAATTTTAAAAATGGAGTAACTTTCTCACTATTCAATCCCGTATTATTATGTGTCATGACAAGTCCCACCTAAAATAGCCTGGCATACCGGTAGCAATGCACTTGTCAGCTCTCCATGATTTTAGACATAATTGTCATTGCAAAGGAAGAACAGGCGTGATTGGTAAGTAAATGAATGTCAGGATGCAGATAACGAAGAATATTCTGCCTGACATTTGAGTGCTTGAGGAAAGAGTAAAAGCGTCAACAGAAATGAGTAAATCGAAGACAATAGGACAGACACAGGGAGAGAACTAGATTCCACAAGGCAGCTTCAGGTAAAAATGGTCAGTAGGCAGAGACAAAGAGAACTGGATGGAAAAGGATGGAAAAGTCACGAATAAAGTGCGTTCACAAGACACAAGTGCATTAACAGACAATACCTACCAGCCATTTTTCATATTCATCAATAGCTTGCTTATCTTTATCTTTTTTCTCTGCTCTTTTCAGTTCTTCTCTTCTTTTCTCATTTATTTTCTCTTTCTCCTTTTCTTTGAAAAAAGCATCCTTCTTTTCATTCCTATGTAGGATATTACAGAACACTGGATGGTTAAAGGGAGGATAGAATAAAGATTCCTGAATATAGCTTTGCAATAATGAGATGGCAATGCTTTAGTAAATTTCAAGCAAATAATCTTTTCAAGAGCCTTAAAGTGTTATTCACTTGGAAACTATCAAATAGCTCTCATTTGGGATTACCATTTCTCAACAGCGGTTAGGTTATCTTTTCTTTTCTCAGCAATCGTCTCCTCCTCTTTCTGCTTCTTTGCTCTTTCATATTCTTTCTCCTTTTTATTTTTCTCTCTAAGATATTCCATCTTTTTCTCTTTCCATCGTTCAAAGGCCTGAAAAAGTACACAATGATTTTCTTATTAACCGTGAAAATGATCAATAAGGAGAGCCAGAGCTAGTCACTAATCTCCAGTAGTCAGAGAAGGCAAAATCACGCCGCCAGGGACTTCAAGCCACCGAGTACCTGCAGTGCTTCTCCCTTTCTCATGGCATTTTCTTCCTCTGTTTTCTTCTTGTTTTTGGCCTCAAGCCTTTTTTGGGCAGCTATTTTCTTTGCTTCCTTTTCTTTCATAGCCTTCCAGGCCTCAAAGGATGCTAATGCTTCTTCTCGCTTAGCAGCTCTTTTCTGTTTCAAAAAAATAAGAGACAGACATATAAACAGTGGACAGACAGTGGTAGATACAGATACATACAGATTGTGTTGAATTCCCTTCATCATCATCATATCTAGACCTTGTTCAGGGCAGGTAATTTTTTTAGAATGGTTGAGACAAGTAGATTTAGAAAAAAAGTGTTATCGGAATTATTCATTGCAGTTTAAAATATCCTTTTCTAAACCCATTTATCAGATATTGATCTGCTGTTCATGGGAAAGAACTCTTTTTTTGGAAGCCCACTAAACAAACGTTATCAAAATAAACTATAATGGCCTGAGTGCTACTGCAAAATGCTCAGAATAAAACATTCCATTACAAGAGAAATATCAGGAAAGTTTCAGGCTTATAAAATAAGAGTGAACTCAACCAGCCAACCTGCAGAAATCCCCGGATCTTTGCTCTGAACCTGAATTTTGACTGACATCAAAGCATAAAACTGTTACAAAATAAACACAGCCAGGATGCTGAAACTCGGTGCCAGACTGAGAAAAATGTAGGTGAGCGTATGGCAAGTATGTTATTACTTGACTTCCCTCCATCTAATCCCATTATATTCTCTGCCTTATTGCTTAATGCTAAGCGACATGAAGTCTTATAAAAAGAAAACACGCCTTAGAAGTAAAGGTACAAGCCACCTCAGCGAGTTGTGACGATGACAGGAGAAGGTGTGGGACTCGGAGCTCAGCCATCTGAGGGCATACAGAACTGCTGATGGGGATGCAGGCACACCCCTGCATGCTGCTCCATGCAGTACCACGCACTGCGGAACCCGGTTTCCTTCTGAATCCCTTTAGTACCAGACAGCACAGGGAAGGGCTTCTAGTTCAGAAGCTGGGAGGGAACTAAGTATGTTGTGGACCACCAGACAGGAGTTAGAGGTAGAGACTGAAGTACAGGCCAGAGTAAAATAAGGGTCCACCTCCAGTAAGTGGGAAGGATACCAGTCAAGAGCTCACATGGGCATTAGTATTTTCCCTCCTCCACAGGCGTTAGTCTTTTTTTTTTTTTTAAGATTTTATTTATTTATTTGACAGACAGAGACCACAAGTAGGCAGAGAGAGAGAGAGGGAAGCAGGCTCCCTGCTAAGCAGAGAGCCCGATGTGGGGCTCGATCCCAGGACCCTGAGATCATGACCTGAGCCAAAGGCAGAGGCTTTAACCCACTGAGACACCCAGGCGCCCCTCCATAGGCGTTAGTCTTAAGGACACATATAAAATTCAAGATGGAAAAGAGGAAAAATGGAGGTTCATATCTGCTGATCCTTTATGTTCTTGGCTAAGTTGTAAGACTGAAGTCAATTTTTAACAGTGAAAAGTTAAGTAAGAGTGAATAGGTAGTCACAAGTAATAGTAAGTTCCTAAATCGGTAGTGTCAAATATATTCCACACATATAAAAATCAGAAATATCTGCATATCTGTTTTCTTGTGAGATGGTTATATTTATATCAAACTAAAAATGCATGAAGTGCCAGAGAAATAAAATCAGTAATCAATTCTTTTATATCCATGTTATTCTGCCATTTAAAAAACAGTGGATTTAGAAATGTTAGAGATATTTTACTGACTTAAAAACCCAGAATATTTCCCATTTCTATATTTCAGAATACCTGTTCATTTTGGATCCTTAAGTTTTCACTTTCGATCCTTTTAATTCTGTGCATTTCATGTAAATACACATTTTTCTTTTCTAACCACTCCTGTGAAAACAAGAAAAAAGTATATAATATCCAGTTTCCCAAATGATTTAGAATTCTTATTCATTTCTGAAATATTTGATAGAAATTTTACTTTAAGATTTTATTTATTTGAGAATGGGAGAGAGAGAGAGAGAGAGAACAAGTAGGGGGGAGGGACAGAGGGAGAAGCAGACTCCCCGCTGAGCAGGGAGCCTGATGTGGGACTCGATTATGACCTGAGCTGAAGGCAGACACTTAACCAACTGAGCCATACAAGCACCCAAGAAATTTTAAAAAAGCAAAATACAAAATTTAGAAATTCTATATAAACTAGTAGCACTTTTCTTCTTCTGATAATATTCTAATATATAAAAATAAGTTAAGAAAATAAAACTTATCTTAGTTTTAACAAAAGACTTTAAAGATTGAACATAATGGCTACATAAGTTAACATTTTTCTCCAAAATTTACAAGTATAATTTTCTAAAGTGTACTATTTTGTAAAACAAACAAGACAAAAAAAAAGGGATGTCTTTGGGAACTGTGAAAAAAAATCAGGAAAGTCTTGTTCTGTGCAAGCTAATGCAAAGTCTCAGGAAAAAATTAAAACTCTTTGTGTTTTTAACAATATACATTTTAAGGAGAAAAAGTATAAAAACATGCATAGACCTTAACAGTATTTTTGCTTTTATCGTATTTTCATAAGTTGCTATGGTATATTCTCTTAAACAACCATGATCAGTTAAGCAAAGCTTGGAAGGAAGCATTCTAGGAAAAAAAAAAAAACCTTTGGGTTGCTCAGATATTATAAAAGAACATCTTTCCTAATAAATTAAGTATTAAGACATCGTTTCTGATAGGGTCTTTTTATTCCTTGGTAAACAGGTAATCTTATTATATGATCAGTTCTTCATTTTTTGTTATATGTTTTCCTTTTTACCTGATAAACAGCTGCCCTTATGCTGTCTGCTCTCTCAGGTTCTATGTTCTGTTTCTGTGAGGGCTTTTGGTCCAAGACTTTCAAAGTCCCTAAATAGTGAGAAGAGGTAGTTGTTGACGGAGGTCTCCTTATAGAATTAGATTTCTTTAAGAACTCAGAGGCCATTAATCTGAAAAGATCCAAATAAATCAACAGAAAATATTAGTTGTACTTGGTAGAAGAAAAATTCACTAGAATTTACAACTACTATATTTGAAATTATATTGTAAATTAATAAATTATAAGTACTTTGAAAGTGATGATAAAATGGGAAAATGATGATAGTTTTTTCTTCATCTACTAAGAGCTTCAAATGGATGCTCTTTCAAGATATTTATAATTAGAACATTTTCAAGAAAAATGGACTACATCTTAAGTTACACGGAAAAAAAAGTATTAATAAAGTAGATTTTAAGTCTCTTGTATCATTTTGTTACAAAAAACAACTCTAAATATAAAGTTAAAACATCATCCTCTGTTTCAGGGGTGGCAGGAAAATATGGCCCATGATCCAGTTTTGTACAGTCTATTTATTTCTTAAGTTTACTGCACCACAACTATTCCTCTGCTACACCAGCAGAACTGAGTGGTTACAATGGAGACTATATGGCCTACAGAGTCCAATACATGTACTAACTGGCAATTTACAGTTAAAGTTTGCTAACTCTTGTTTTATTTGATTTATGGCAATTGAAAAAACTGAGAAGGTTCTGATTATCATTTATGAGTTAGGCATTTGTTATCATCAGTGTGAATGAAGCAATATAGAGTCTTCTCATCTCAATAAATCAACTTAGTCCACAGAACCTCGAGGTTTTAAGGACAATTTTCATGTGTGGGACAAAGGTGTTTAATAGAGAAGTCTAATGCTGGACTTCAGCTTTATTACTGATATGTACTGTCTCAGGAAAAACAGGACAGAAACTCCATCCTAGGAAGAATGCAGAATACTTCTAACCTACTCCTTTTCACAAAAGAATATGATCAACTGAGGAGTTTATCATGAAGTAATGACCTCATTCAGTTCACGAGATGGGAGTTTAAAGAAAATCAAATAATACCAAATGAAATTCACTTTACAGAAGTTAAATTAAAACTAGCTTTATTGGAACGTACATTCATTAATGAGGGATAACGACAGCTTTATTACCTGCCAGATGCACTGGAAGCTCTAGTATTTATTGACTTTTTAGTCTTCATATTTCTATCTTCAATTGTTTTCTATTAAAGAGAAAATACCACAGATGGATTACTCACTGTAACTATGAGAGATAGGCCTAGAGACCAGGAAATCAATGTTTTTAGAGCATCTACTATGTGTCAAGTACAGCAGCCACTGTAAACTAATAAGGATACTACATTTTAGAAAGGGTTGACGGACATGAAACACAAAACCAAATGTGAGTCATGATGGAGATAAACTAGGGTCCAGTGAGTGTGACTAGGGTGAGGGGTTACATTAATGACAGTGACCAGGAAAGGCCTCCCTGAGGTCTTTTTTTTTTTTTTTTAATTATTTATTTATTTGACAGAGATCACAAGTAGGCAGAGAGGCAGGCAGAGAGGCAGGCAGAGAGAGAGGGGAAAGCAGGCCAGAGAGCCTGATGCAGGGCTCGATCCCAGGACCCTGAGATCATGACCTGAGCCGAAGCCAGAGGCTTAACCCACTGAGCCACCCAGGTACCCTGGGCTCCCTGAGGTCTTGACAGCAGTGTCAAGAAAAATGATGGGGAAAAAAGGGACCCACATGAAGGAAGGTCTGTGGGAAGAAAGAAGCAGTAAGTGCTAAGAGCCTGAGAAGGGAAAGAGCTTGATAATTTTGAGAAACAGAAAGTGAACGACGCCAATGCACAGCGAATGGCAGCGAGAGTGGATAAATATATAGTCAGAGAAGAATGGTGTGAGGTCCTGAGGATGTGGGAAGGAGTTTGCATTTTATTCTTCTGGTGACAATCCAATCAAGAGACCTTAGCAGGGGAGTGATGTGATTTAGACTTGAGGAAGATCCCTCAGGACAGAGTAAAGATAAAGCCAAGGATTCAATCAAATGAAATGTTACAATCTTACTGGTTATACAAAATTGCCTGTTGTTATTGAGAATTGCCACTATTAGACATTTCTACGATCCTGTCTGTAAGTTCCAGAATACCCTTTTTCTTTTTAAGGAGTAACTTCTCTACTTTACACAGACAGATCAGTGCTAGCATTGAAGTGAGACCACAGATGTAAGCACATCACTAACTTGGCATAAGTGACTTTTCCTGAAGAAAGTGGTTAGGAACAATGTAACTGGAACATGGTTTAATGAACCATCTCCATAAATTTTAACACAAAACACTAATATTGTGTATTACAAAAGTCCTACTCAACCACAGGTTTTCAACTAGCACTGTGACCTTCCCCAAGATTAGGTATACATAGCTACCAGCTAACTATAGCTATAACGAATAAAGACTAAATTCAAGAGGAATAAAGACTAAAAGTGCTGTACCATAAATTTATAAAAATATAGTTTTCTGGCACATTACAGTATAGTAACAAGTAATCCTACACACCAAACATCTGGTTCTCAAGGTAATAATGGTAATAATAATGTTTGTGATAATAATCCTGTCCATCCTTTTAAGTAAGCAAGACAGTGATAACATTTCTTAAGGATTTTCCTTAAAATTTGTAAAGTGTTTAAAAATGATATCTAAAAGAGTAACTTTCACTAATTCAAAACCTTAGAAGTTGTTCCAGATAGTTATATTTTTATAACATGGAGACCTATAGAAACCTACCCACTTATGGGTTTGTATTACTGAGATATTTAAGAGTATATTATGATCATACACCTTTGATAATTTTTAAGGAAATACTGACTTTTATTATATTCACTGCAAACCTTCCCTGAAGTAAAACTCTACTGACTCTGTTGTCTACCTGACAATATGTCATTATCAAAAGATGAGTTTTCCACAGACAATTCAGAAGTACATAATGTGGCAGATAAAATATTTAAAAGGTCTATTTTGAGTTTTAAACTGTAATATAAAAGGCATAATTTCATATAAATACCTTTGAAGGCTCCGTTGCATCAGTAGATATTAAGATACTCTGAGCTTTCAACAATGGTGGATCAACTGTTAAGTCATTCATCATCAGTTCAGCTTTCTCCTTTTCTTCTTCAAGGTCATCGGTAATCACTTGACTTTCCTGGGATTTCTCAATTGGAGGAGTGACAAAGTCTACCAAAAATGAATTCTCTTCATTTTCATTTGATCTCATGTGGTTTTCAGGGAGTTCTTCATTCTGATCTATTTTGAGACAAAGTCACAAAACTAAAACTCCCTTCTGAACTAATAACAGATTCATTTGCTTTCTACTAAAAGGATCGTTTACCAACTCTTTGTCTTGCAGAATACAATAAAGGAGAGCTATTATATTCAACCTGAATAAACTTTTCTCCAAAGCGATCTATGAAAGAGAAAATGGCTACTCAATCTACAAAAACACTTGGCATACCTAATACTTAGAAAAAAATATATTAGTAAAAAAATGAAATAACTATCCTAAAGCAAAAGACACACCAAAAGCTCCTGTTGATGATAAACCAAGTAAGTAGGCCGGCAATATCTATTCTATTCAAAGCCTGGCCTTCTTAGCTAGAACGAGAGGCTATGTAAGCTGGAGGCACACATCTCTAAGTTACCAGAGGCACAATCAGTACAGCTGTAAACTTGTATAGGTGCAGGGGAACCAAGAACCCATGCACTTTTAGAAGAGTCATCACACCAGATAAAGCCATCCTCTAGACAGCTTTATCCCTGCTAAAATATTTTAGCCTGCCTTTACTAACAGGCACTAAAGGTGGGCCTGTTGCTTATCCTTTCCATGCTCCAAAGGACAGTCTCAGGCTCTGGCATGAGAAGATTCCATTTTGCTATCACAGAACTGCTTCCGTTATTCTGTCTGCCCCACTTTGGAATGTTCAACAGAAAGAAATCAATCACCAACTCTCAGTTCTACTTGGAGCCACCTGCTGGACAACCTTGTCTCTTTATTGTCAAAGTCTTAATTCTGCTGCTTTCATTAAAGCCATCTTTGAAACTTGCTTTGCAGTAAGCAGGAGTTAAGATAATTTTGTAATAGAGTTAGACCTGTTCATCTGGAGAGCACTCATGACTCCAAGTATCATCAGTGGATTCTTTAGAGCTCCTAATCAATGCATTCAGTAAAAAAAATGACCGTGGAGCCAAAGATTCAAATTACAGCTCCGTTACTGACCTTGGGTATGTTTCTCAGTATCTCTGCATTTCAGTTTTTCTCATCTGTAAAATGACAAAAACTATACTACACAGCAAGCACTTAATAAATGTTACACATCTCAGTCCTAGAAACAGCAATGCCTTTTTAGCTCTCATGAAGCTCTAAGTGATAGGACGAAGGAAAGAAATCCACTGACAGTTCACCCCTCACACTTACTGCATGCTTACCGTGACACTGTTCTCAGTACTTTACATGTATCATTAACCCATTTAGTTCTGATGGCCACTGTGTGGGGTAGGTTGTTCTTATGCTCCCCATTATAAGATCAGTATACAGGGCCAGAGAGATTAGTTACTTTGCTCTTGGAACTGTGTCTAGTTCTACATCTAAGAACACATGGTTGGTAAATAGCACAATTTGAGGCAAATACAAACCTGTCATTCCTATAACTATGTACTCTTTCTTTTACAAATAGGATTTTAAGCAGTATAGAGTTCACACATAAACTAAGATGTAATAATTTGATATAACCACCTTTTATGGATGCTTTTCCTCCAGATCCTGGTGAAAAGGAATCGCCAAGACTTTCTTTAAGGGATGATGATGATAAACTTGTTAAACATGGATCCTGTTCAAAAAAAAGAAAGAAAGAAAGAAAGAATTTACTATGTAGGTTTAGTTCTTAAGATTTGTGGTAGGGCAACAGCATTATTAAGACTATTTTATAAGTCTGAAATCATCATAATTAGGAGTTTGCTGTTGAAACGCCAAAAGCATTAAGCTTATGCGGGCTAACATGCTTTACTTGTAAGACTTGATGGCTTGATCATTAAAAGGGGTCACTAAAGAGCTATTCCAGTTCTTGAGCCAGCATCTTGATATTTGTTTTCAGTAATTTTCAAGACTCTTGCTCTCAAATCAAATCTCATAAATATTTGAGATGAATATTTGCTATCTTTTTCTCTAATTCTTATTTCTAAGAAAGCATAAAGGAGACAGTAGGCAAAAACCCTTGGTGTCAAATATTACTATTTGGCAATTTATAAAACCAAGTAAACAGCTACTACCAAATATTTAGATAGAAATAGTATAGATTTCATGCACTTGAGTTTTCCTCAAAATTCTGAAAATTATATCTGAAATGAAATAATTGTGTGCCTGAACTACACATCTCTTTAGAGAAAAATAATCTAGCCTAAAGTTGATGATATCACACTATAAGAAGTTTGACTTTGTTGTATAAATAATAAATTCTATTTTTTATTTCCACGATATTTTATGGTACAAAGACAATTATTTGTTAAAAGCAATAAATAGAAACCATCTAGGAAGATGACAAAAGGGATGAAACACAGGAATCTACCTCGAGAGACAAAGCTTCGCAGAGGAGACTGGCAAGTTAGTAGCTTTATGTCTGAGTGAGTTCACCTATCTGTGCAGCTCAAGTGGTACAAGGTTATAGCCTTACTGGGCTAGCTTAAGGGAGCAGAGGATAGAGTCTAGGACTAGAAGATCAGCCAGTAAGTTTGAGGAAGAGCTGCAATAGGCATGAACCCCAAAATCTTCATATAAAATTCACTCAAAATCCTTTGCTCATCTATGCATGGCATAGAAAAGACATCAGAGAAGATCCTATAAAATCATAGCAGCTACAAATTAAAAGAACTAAGCAGAGATTTCCGTTGATATCTGCAGCAAGGGAGACAGAGTTGGGAATTTGAGTTCAGCCACAATATCTGTATACTAAAACACTATTCAGAGGAACATAACAAATCTAGAATCTCTATAACATAATCATTCACACCGTCCTGTATTCAATCAAAAAGTTACTAAATAGGTAAAGGAATGGAAAATGGTGGCACATACTCATGAAAACAAAAACAAAAACCACAAGAACAGTCCTTGGAAACCAACCTAGAGATGACCCAGATATTACAATTAACCTTTAAAGTAGGCATTAAAAATATGTTCAAGCAGTTAGAGGAAATGCACGCATGGAGGCTAACACAGATGGGATCTTAAAGATACAAGAAATACAAAAATACCAATGGACATTATACAGTTGGACACTACAATATTGAAATAAGAAATTTGCTGGATAGATAACAGCAGATAAAGATGGCAGAACATGGCTGTGAACTTGATGACAGAGCAATACAAATTATTCAATCTGAAAAACAAAGGGAATAAAGACTGAAGAAACATGAACAGAATTTTAGAAATTAGATGAGACATACCAAAGATTTCAGTACTAAAAGAAGAGAAAAGAAAACTAGGGCAGGAAAAAAAATATTTTAAAACTTCCCATTTTCTTAGAAAGTACTAGCTTATAGATCCTGAGAACTCAAAGAAACCCAAGCAAATACTTTTTAAAAAAACATATACATCTAGTTACTCTGTAGTCAAATGTTGTAATACAAAATTAAAAAGAAAATCTTGAAAAGCAGCCAGAAAAAAAACAAAAAAAGGACATACTTAGGAACACAACAAAATGAATTATCACTGATTTCTCAACAGAAATAATACAGGCCAGGAACAATGGAAACCTATAAAGAGTTGCGGGGGTGAGAAGGGAACTGTTGGCCCCGAAGCATATACTCAGCTAACCATCCTTCAAATATGAAAACGAAATAAATATTTTTTAGGTAAGTAAGACTGAAGAAACCATCATTAGCAAAACAAAAATTAGTTCTTAAAATTGAAGGGAAATAATACTAAAAGGTAATCTGGACTTATAGGAAGGAATAAAGATCCTCAGAAATGGTATATATATATATATATATATATATATATATATTTAAGAAAACTATAAATATTTATTCTTTTCTTCTTTTAATTTGTTAGAAGTGGGAGACAAAAAAATTTTGTTTAAAGAGAAATTGTAACAATGAATTGTGGGGATTATATCATATATAAATGCAGTACAATATGACAACAATAGCAGGATGGACGAGGGATATACATGGAACTACACTATCCCAAGATTTCTATATTAAATATGAAATAGTGTAGTATCTAAGTAGACTGGTAATTCATAGCTGCATCTTGTAATCCATGGAACAACTACTAAAAATATAACACAAATAAGTACAGCTAAAAAGGCAACAGAGGAATAAAAAATTGGAAACTAAAAACCATGTGGTTAACTCTTAAAAAAAAAAAAAGGCAGGGAAAACATTATAGAGGAACACTAAATCAACTAAAAAATGAAATAAACAGAAAACCCATAGCAACAAATCAGTCCCAAATTAAAAGTAAATGGACTATACACTCACAAATGGAATACAATTAAAAAGTAGACTGTCAGACTTGGTTAAAAAAAAAAATACCAAATAGTTATTACAAAAGAGTTATTATAAAAAATTAAATAAGAAAGTCACAAATAGTTTGAAGAGAATGATAGGAAAAGGTACACCGTGCAAATACCAGTAATAAGAAAGCTGATATCTCAGACTAAGCAAACTGCAAGATAAGGAGTATTACCATGGGTAGAAACATTTCATAATGTAAATAAGGTTGAGACATAATGATAATAAATGTGGATGTGTCTAATAACAGAGTCATAAAACACTGACAGAACTAAAGGGAAGTGGAGACACATTCACACACATAACTGGAAATTTCAACACCCCTTAGTCAATATTTGGTAAAACAACTAGACACAAAAACAGTGAGGATGGAGAAGATTTCAGAGACACTACCAGCCACCTTGAGCAAAACTGAAGTTACAGAACATTACACCCAACGTCTGCAAAAGTTACGTTCTCTATAAATGCAAATTGAACTTTCATAAGATAAACTTAGGCTGATCCATAAAAAAAAAACCTAAATAAATTTTTTAAATGTGAAATCATGTAAGATATATTCTCTGCTCACAACAAAATCAAATTACAAATCAATACAAAATTACATCTAGAGAAGATCCAAATATTTGAAAATAAAACTAATCACCACAAAATAACCAGTCAAAAAGGAAATTAGAAAATACACTTAAAGATATATTTAAGGAAATGACAGTGAAAATGAAAGGCATCAAAAAAATGGGGTGCTCCTAAAGCAGTGCAGAGAGGGAAATTTATAGTTGTCAGTGGTTTTAATAGAAAGAATAAAAGGCTTAAAATCAATGAACCCATTTTCTAACATAAGGGTGTAAGTAAATTAAACCCAAAGAAAGTAATAATAAGTGAAAATCAGTGAAACTGGAAACAACAGAGAAAATTAACAAAGTCGGGACGCCTGGGTGGCTAAGTTGGTTGGACGACTGCCTTCGGCTCGGGTCATGATCCCGGAGACCCGGGATCGAGTCCCGCATCGGGCTCCCAGCTCCACGGAGAGTCTGCTTCTCCCTCTGACCTTCTCCTCGCTCATGCTCTCTCACTGCCTCTCTCTCAAATAAATAAATAAAATCTTAAAAAAAAAAAAAAAAGAAAATTAACAAAGTCAAAGTTGGTTCTTAGAAAAGTTTAATAAAACTGGATAATGCCTATCAAGATTTAACAAAGAAGACAGAAAACATAAACTTTTTATTAGAGATAAAAGATGGAATGATAATCACACTGTCATCAAAAGGATAAAAAAATCACAACTTCACATTTATAAATTCAAAATCTTAGATGAAATGGACAAATTTCTTGTGGAAAGAACCAAGATGGCCTTCAACAGACGAATGGATAAGGAAGATGTCCATATACACTATGGAGTATTATGCCTCCATCAGAAAGGATGAATACCCAACTTTTGTAGCAACATGGACGGGACTGGAAGAGATTATGCTGAGTGAAATAAGTCAAGCAGAGAGAGTCAATTATCATATGGTTTCACTTATTTGCAGAGCATAACAAATAACACGGAGGACATGGGGAGATGGAGAGAAGGGAGTTGAGGGAAACTGGACGGGGAGATGAACCATGAGAGACTATGGACTCTGAAAAACAATCTGAGGGTTTTGAAGGGGTGGGGGGGTGGGAGGTTGGGGGAGCCAGGTGGTGGGTATTATGGAGGGCACGCATTGCATGGAGCACTGGGTGTGGTGCAAAAACTATGAATTCTGTTACGCTGGAAAGAAATAAAAAAAAAAAAAGTAAAAAAAAAAGATTGCAAAAATGAAAAAAAAATAGACATAAATTACCAAATTGATGAAACAGGGAATCTGAATACCAAAATATGTATCCAAAAATAAAATTTACTGTCAAGTATCTCTTCACAAAGAAAATTCCACATTGATTTCACTAGTGAATTCTCTCAATTAAGGGAAAAAAAATGATGCCGAACTTTCGGTTTCATACCAAACTTTTAGAAAATAAAAGAGAAAGAGATACTCCCCAACTGATATGATACGCAAGCCTGACTATAACATTATAAGGAAAAAATTATAGACAAATAGTCCTGTAAATATGGATGTAGAAGTCTTAACAAAACACTAACAAATCAAATCCCACTATAAAATATTCTACCATGATCAACCAGATTTTATCCCAGGAATGCTTAGTTTGACATCTGTACATAAATGTGTATCATCTCCACTCCCCTCGCTCTCTTCTCTGTCTCTCTCTCACACAGACACACACAAAGGAAAGGTGGGAGATGAGGCTGGTAAGAAAGCAAATGTCACCATTTCAAGATCCAAAATTTCAAGATATTTGAAGGAAGGTAAGGCAGTAGGAGGAGAGGCATGGTATCAAGAAAGAGTGTATACAAAGTTAAAAAGTCTTGATCATAGTTGAATGTGGATGGAAACAGACCCTTCCAGTCTTTGACTCTTCCAATAAAGGGCCAAAGGTCATAGATACAGAAAGAGAAGAGTTGAGCAATAAAATAAATGGGAAATCCTTGAGAAGGTGGGTTTAAAGAAGATTCAGAGCACAGTCAGGAAGATTTTTATAATGAAAAATATGTAACATTTAGATTATTGAAAATAGAAGCATCCAGGGGCGCCCAGGTGGCTCAGTGGGTTAAGCCTCTGCCTTCAGCTCAAGTCATAATCTCAGGATCCTTCCTGGGATTGAGCCCCACATCAGGCTCTCTGCTCAGCAGGGAGCCTGCTTCCTACTCTCTCTGCCTGCCTCTCTGCCCACTTGTGATCTCTGTCTGTCAAATAAATAAATAAATAAATCTTAAAAAAAAAAAGAAAATAGAAGTATCCAATATACCCCACAATAACATAAAAGTTTTATATTATGGGCTATGTTATAATCAGTAAGGAGAATATGGTCTCCAGATCACCCAGCAGTGTAGAAACACTTCATGATCTAATATTAAGACATAAAGAAAAAGCACAATACAAACATTATGTTAAGATGACGAATGTGATAAAATAAAAGGTTTAGAAAAACAGGCTAAAAGGGAATAAAAATTATAAATATAGTTACTATGAGATGGTGGGATTATAAATTGGTATCTTATTTGATTAAATTTTGTCATAATATGATGTTACTTTAAAAACTTTAGGAATACCTTTTTTCCCCCTTAAGTCAAGGAATACTGAAATGTTAGCAAAGAGCATTTAAAGCGAGGCACCAGTACCACTTTCAATAGTGTTCCCTCGAAATTCATGTCTATCCAGAACCTCAGAATGTGATCTTATTTGAGAATAAAGTGTTTGCAAATGGCATTAGTTAAAATGAAAACATACTGGAATCAGTGGGCCCTAAATCCAATGACTGGTGTCTTTTGTAGAGAAAAGAGAGGGAGACACTGAGACACAGGAAAGAAAAGGCCACGTGATGATGGAACAAAGGAAGGATGAGATGCCGCTACAAGCCAAGGAGCACCAAAGATTGCTGGTAACCAACAGCAGGCAGAAGAAGCAAGGAAGGATGCCTCTCTAGAAGCTTCATAGAAAACATGGTGCTGCCCATTGGACTTCCAGCCTCCAGACTGGAGAGAATACACTTCTGTCGTTTAAAGTCATCAAGTTTGTGGCAGCTTGTTACGCAGCTACAGTAAACGAACACGAAATCCACTTGACCAGATCATTTTATTAAATATAAAATGACTGGGTTTGAGAACAACTCTTTTTCTCTTCTTGAACTTTCAAAACAAATTAGGAAAGAGCACATTGAGGTCAGATAGATTATATCAAATTGTCAGCTTTACTGGCAAAGGTAAACTACGAAACCAGATTTGAATCTCTTGTCTACTGTGCTCATACTTCCTGTCCGAACTGGAAAGGTTTATTTATTTCGTCATAACACTCAGGAGTTGCCTCCAGTTTCCATCTGTACCACCTTCCAGGGACCAGATCCTTACACGCATCACTACCGCAGAGGAGTGAGGAGAAAAAGAGAAGCTTAGTCAGGTACCATTCCGTTCCTTTTCCCTGGTTTGCTCAAGCAGATTATGGAGACAGAATGTTCTTCCCATACTTACTCCTTCTGAAATGTTAGGTGGGAGTTCACTAACCACAGTGCTATGTAAAGAGAGGAGGCCCAGTGTTCTCTCCTAACAACAACACATACTAAACTCTCTGATGAAATCCCAAAGGGTCACATTTACTCCCATTCTGGCAGATCCCCCAAAATATAGGACAGTCCCATGATCATTCAGTATACCTTTGTTGAGTAAATAAAACCAAATAAATAAAATGACATTGGCTATATTATCCTTAGCCATAAATGATACAATTCAAAGATATATGAATATGGGACACTTGAGTGGTTCAGTCGTTTAAGCGGGTGCCTTCAGCTCAGGTCATGATCCCAGGGTCCTGGAATCGAGTCCCGCTTTGGGCTTCTTGCTCAGCAGGGAGCCTGCTTCTCTCTCTGCCTCTGCCTGCCACTCTGCTTGTTTGTGCTCTCTCTCTCTCTCTCTGACAAATAAATAAATAAAATCTTCAAAAAAAAAAGGTATGTGAATAAACCTATAAATTCTTATGATGGAAGATAGTATTGCATAGATTCAAAAGGGCAAGACTTTTTTTCACATTTTACTTTCTCTGCAATTGGATGATTCATTTTATAATTACTGGTGTTTGTAGTTTTCTCCTTTCTTAGTAGTACATAAAATAATGCTACATCTTTGTTATATCTTGGAGTTGGTGAAGTTTTAGACTCAGTGGAATACTGTATATTAAAAAAAAAAACAACTTTAGTTTTCCCTATCAACTGCTGAAGAAAACATGTACAACACACACAAACACACACCACATGCACATGCGTGCACACAAATATTCTCTTTTCCATAATCAGCTGCAAAGACCTTAGTTCAAGAGCACAATCCAGCAATTCAATAGTAGTGCTAACCTCAGGATCGAGGTTTTTGGAGAACGATTTTTTCTCAGCTTCTAGTTGTCTGTCACTTAGTTTTGGAAAGGGGGAGGGTGCAGAATGCGCCTCCAATTCTTCATAGAGGGCAGTGGTCTCATCTCTGCCTAGCCCATCTTTCTCCTCCCTGTGGCTGTGTTTTTTCAACATGCTCCGTGGATGAGGTAAAGGCTTAAAGTGCTTGTTTGCTTCAAGACTGCTGCTGTTTTCTGTTGAAAAATAAACCGTTTTAAGGTGAGCATACTGAACAATGCCCATGACTTCACCTACCACCACGGTGCCGCCCCACTTCCCTCCTATGCTGCGCACCATGGCTCTCTGTCTTGGAGAGCCAGAAGAAGCCCACGACCCTTCTCTACACAGAGCTCCCAGAAGCACAAATAAGCAACAGTTCACGATCAAATTTTCTTTTGTAAAAGTAGCTGCCATCCTGGAAGGAACTAGCATACTTACGTTTTGTGAAAAGTTAATGCTTCAATTTTATGAACTCTCCTAGCATGCAAAAAATAAAAATAAAAAATAAAACACAAAACACCAACTGTGCCCCAGTTTTTGCCTCTCTAACAGGAGGGGGCTCATCCGTGAACCTTCAGCCAGTATCTGTGGCTAGGGCGCATACACATTATTCACATTCCCAGACTTGATAGTCAAGACAGTGACCATGACCCGTCCAGGGGTTTTACAGGTTGGGGGGGGGAGGTGGTTCTAAACAAAAGAAATTCCAAGAGAAAGGTAAGTTCTGTTACAAGTACGAAGATGATGTCAGTACTGGGGGCAGAAGGGTTCACTCTCTCCAGATGGAGGAATGAAGAACTACATTTATGAGCTGCTGCTTTTTGAGTCCATAAAACTTATCTGCAGTTATTAAAAATTTCTCAGTGACTATTTCCATTACTTCCAAGTTTAAAACAACAATCTAGGGCTGGTATACTTCCAGCCCTCAAAATATAAGAAAGTTTTTACATAAACTTTTTGCCTAAATTTTACCTGTTAAGCATATTCATTTCTTCATTGTTCTACCTCTGATAAAATTTCAAAACTGAAATAATCAACACCTTCCTCCTCTTTATCTACACATATCTACACATATGAGTGCTGCTAGAAGATTCCATCATCATACCAAGTGGCATTACTATAAATGTTTCAATTGCCAATTTTAGCTGTGTTCTAAACTCTGGCCAGACATTCACGCCATCCTGGATTCTTCCCTCGGTTCCCCCTATATCTAATGTGTCAGGATACCCGACTGATTCTTCTTGCTACATCTCTCATTTAACCCACTTTCTGCATCCCCACCCTCAGCTCCTCATCCGCTCTTTCCTAGATTACTGCCTCAGAGGTATTTGAAAGATGAAAATCAGATCACATTACTCCTCTCCACAAAATGCCTCAATGGCTCCCCAGCGTCAAATCCTATGGAATAAAAGCTTAAGGTCTTATGGTCTCCTGCTGGCGCTGCCTCGTCTACCCGCACATCCATTTTGTAATCTGTGTTCCAGAAATGCCGGGCTCACTTGCTGTCTCGCTGCTGTGCCACAATCCCTCCTGCTACCATACCTTTACCCAGCTGATCCCTCTGCCTAGAATGTCCGCTTCCCACTGCTTCTCCTAACAAATAATGCTTGCCTGTCTTTCGAGCCTCAGTGTAAGCAGAATATTATATAACGCCTAAAAGAAGGTGTTGAGTCAGGTTTTTTTTTTATAAATTGTGGTAAGAACAATTTACAAAATTGTTAAGAGGGTAGGTCCTCTTAACAAATTTTAAGTGCACAATACAGTACTGTTAACTAGAGGATCGGTGTTGTACACATCTTTGGAATATATTCACCTTCGTAGTGAAACTTTACACCTGTTGAACAGCAAGTCCCCCTTTCCTCGCCCCAGAGTGCCTGGCAACTACCGTTCTACCTTCTGTCTGGAGGAGTGTGTCTAGTTCAGATATTTCATACATGAATCTTGGCTCTGAAATGTACTAGCATTATAACCTTACATGACCATATCCTCTCCACAAGCTCAGTTTCCCCATTAGTACAATTAGTTAAGAATTCCCAAGGTACCTGTGGGACCTAAGTGAGAAAATGAAGTGCATAGCATGGTACTCATGGTAAATGCTCTCAGTGAACATTATTAACTGTGGTAAACTTTTCTTTCTTTCTTTTTTTGTTTTGTTTTCGTTTTTGTTTTGTTTGTCACTCCTGTTTTTTGGGGGGTAGTCTCTCCTCTTCTCCATCCCTGTAATTCTAGTGGGTTAACAAACATCTCCCCCGTACCTCAGTGAGACGGGTGTGCCCACAGTACATATCACCCTTCCAGCTTATCACAGAAACTTCGTTTCCCCTGTCCACAGCAGACGGTCAGGTCAGTATTTTTCTATTTAGAGTTGGAGGATATGCTCTTAAGGTCACGAGGCCCGAAGAATATGATTTGGGGACTACTAGGGACATTCCTTCCTGCCAGGTGAAGGGAAGTCTGAGACAAAGAGACCCAATGACAAAAATATAGGATCAAGGGATGGAGTAACTGGGCCAGTGACAGGGGTGGGAGAAGACAGTGAGGAGGTCTGGGAATCAGGGAGGAAAGACAGAAGTAGAGAATACAGACCACATAAAACTACTGTTTACAAACTTAATCAGACCTAAAGAGAGGTCTTTGACATCCATGGTCAATAAGGTGACAATGTCTCTTTCCACTGAAGTTTGAGGCAAGTCATTTGCAACCAAGACTCCGACTATGGGTATTGTTATTTCAGTTACAACTATTATTGCCATTTCCTCCAGGAAGCTTTACCTGACGCCCTCAGGTAAACTTAGGTGCCTCCTTTCCTGTGTTCTTATTACACCTTTCATATACCTTCCCATTAAATTGTAAAGTCTTTGCTACAGTCTGAATGCTTGTGTACCCCTCAAATTCTTAGGCTGAAATCCTAACCACAAAGATGATAGTATTAAGGCAGTAGGGAAGAGACCCTACCACAAGGGTGGAACCTTCATGAAGGGGATTATAAAAGAGCCTCCAGAGAGCTCTCTCGCCCCTTCCACCATTGTAAAGACACAACGTGAAGTCTGAGATCTGGAAGACGGCTCTCACCTGACCATGATGACACTGTGATCTCAGACTTGTCACTTCTAGAACTGTGAGAGATAGGTTTCCGTTTTTTACCCCATCCAGTCTATGGTACTTTCATACAGTGGCCCAAATGGACTAAGACAGTCTTGGAGGATCGGTACTATGTCTTTTGTTTTTGTTTTGTTTTGGTTTTGGTACAATGTTTTTTAATGTCGTATTCTTAGTTATCACAGTGCTTGTAACATACTGAAACAGACTGTATTTGTAATAAATATGTATGGAAAAATAAAATGATCTGCTTATGAACAAATGCTAAGTAATAAAAGCATTTAGAAAAGTGCTTTACTCCAGATTGTTCTAAACACTTCAAATATATAAACTCATTTAATTGTCTCAAACCTTCACTTCAGGTTCAACTATTATGCCCATCTTACAGACAAATAAAATGAGGAACAAAGAGGTCATATGCCCAGGGTCATAAACTCCAGTTTGTGGGATTAAAGCAAGGGCACCCTGGCTCCAAAGTTCATGACTTTAGTCATTTTAATGTTAAAATAAAAGCAACACATCCTGTAAAAATTACTTTCTGCAATCACTCCCCACGTGATAGTTACTCAATCAAGTGAAGAGTCCAGTTACCACATTTTAACAAAATACAGCAAGAACAAAGTAAACTTTCAGGTTCCAATATTTTTATAAAGCCTTAACTCCTACTTGGCAATGTCTCACATTAAAAACATTAAGTTCCAAACTTTGTAAGAAAAAGTCTAAAAATTTAGAAAAGGATAAAGCTTAGCTTGTGAACCACACTCTTTCTTTCATGAATGAAATCATTCACTTATCATTACAATAAAATTCTTACTGAATTGTATATGCCAGGCACTAACCACTAATCTCAATTTTTTTCTTTAATCTGAAGAGTCTATAATAATGACTTTAATATATTTTATACCAAAATTCCACTCCACTCCTAGAAGTACTGTCAAGCTTTCAGAAAGAAAAAAAAAATACTATACATTTCCAAAATGCTTTCTTTCATAATTAAGTGTAAATGATTAACTGTTTTTGTAATTATTTTTATATAACATAAAATAAACTACAAATGGTTAATGACTTTAAAAATAAGTATTGCACATTTATGTATAGTATTTAGAATCCTGGTGCCATCTTGTGGTTTAAAGACAGCATTTCTCTATTAATTTTAATTTGTCACAGGTTTTTTTTTAAGGTATTAAATAGATAGATTATTGACGATTATCTACCCATCCAGTTCTAACTAGATACTTCTACCTAAGACTAACTTTTAGCTTCTGTATGCTTACAATTTCTTATTTACCTAATGAAAAGTTTTTCAGAATCAAGACAAATAAGATAAATACAATCCACAAAAATTTCTAAATTTACTGGAACCAGGAAACATTGTCTGCTCTATCCTTCTTTAAGAGTTCCCATTCATATTTCTTTATTAATGGCTCCAAGAAGTTCTCCCACTAAGAAAGCACTTTAAATTTTCTAAAATTCTGTGTTTTTCCAATAATACCAAGGAACAGACTGTAGAATGTACTTTGGGAAATGGTGAACTACTAGATTATTCACCAACTTCCATTATGCTCCCTTTATCTCCATTTTTGGTGCTATTCAGTACACCGGGAAGGTACAGTCAGCAACTTAATTCTGTTTCATTATGTCTTGTGCTTATATTTTTGGTAGAACTATATAGTTTCTGAGATATACTTCAATGGATTCTTGAAACAATTCAGTAGAACAAGAGCAGGTTTTATCCTCCTCATGAGGACAATAAGGCCTACCTTATTTGCCAAGGTCACATATAATTAACAATACAATGGCTCTTCTCCTAGTAGTCCCTGCTCTGTTCATATTTGAAAGTCAATGGGATTGTGGGGGAAGGAGTGGTTCCCTTAAAATTTCTGAAATAAAGTTCTGTCTAATGTTACTAGTGATATCGAATATGTGAAGTATGAAATATTTACCAGTAGAATATTTAATGATGATATAAAGGAAAAATATTTTTATGAAAGTTAGTATCAACTAATATTTTTTCTATAAAACAGGAAAAAATGACTAGAAGACACCAAACCCTTGAACTTCTATGCCCCTGTTTCTGTATGGTGGCCCAGGGGACCTACTGAGAGGCTGGTTCCTGCTTCACTTCGTCTTTGCTCCATTGTGTCTAGAGCTCAGTAGAATTGTGGAGAAATGACTCTACTCCCAATCACACCAGGAACTTCCCTTCAGAAAAGAGTTTTAGTGGATTTTCCCAGGAAACAGAGAAACTAAATGGAGATTCTGTTTCCATAAGGCAAGATGGAGGCTTAAATAACAACACCAACAACAGAACTCTTTCCCTTCACATTCTCAAATGTCAAAAAGATTTTCTGGCAAATGATGGCATGGAAATGACTGAAGGACTAGTTCCTTCCTGCTGTAGCTAATTTCTGGAGTATAAAATGGATTAGAAAGGACTGCATTGCAGTCCCATCTCTAAAAACAAAACTGAAGCCCAAAGGCCTCAGAAGGCTGGACCTAGAAACTTTGGGAGCCACAGCCGTGGAGGGCAAGATACTCTGGCCTTCTGTTAGGCACCAGCATACATGCAAGACTAACATGCAACCGGACATCAGAATTATGAGTTTTCTATATGGTTCCATTATTTTGCTTTATAACTCTAAATTAAAAAGTTACGCCTATTTCTTAAATATTTACTAGTTTTCATATAAAGATATTTTGTGATTATCGTAAAATAAGTTTTCAAGGGGCACCTGAGTGGCCAGTGGGTTAAGAGTCTGCCTTCAGCTCAGGTCATAATCTCAGGGTTATGACCAGAGGAAGCAAGTCCTGCTTCTCCTTCTGCCCCTGTCCCTCCCACCACTTGTGCTCTATTTTCTTTATCTCACTCAAATAACTAAAATCTTTAAAAAAATTAAAAATTAAAAATAATAAATAAAATAAGTTTTCAAGAAATATAATTATAGTAACATGAATTACCTGAAGATTTGCCTCTGACTGGAAGAATTCTGGGTTTAGGTTTCATTTTAATTTTGTCTTTTTCAATTTCCTGGTCTTTATTTTGAGATTCAGATAAGGGAGTTCCAACCATATCTCCACAACCACCAGGTGCCATTTCCTCATCATTTTTGATGGCGAATACTGCATCATCTTCCATTATGTCACTGTTTGATTTCCTGGTTTTCAAAAAAGATAGTTTTGGAGAATTCTTTTCTTCATCATCTGATAAATGGAAATCATTCATCTTTTTCTTATCCAAATTTTCATCTACCGAGGTGTCAGAAAAATCACCTAAGGAAACTGAAAAATGGAAGAGAAAAAACGTTTTCAATAGTCTCTTTAAAGTTGTGAAGGTTGTATTAATCAAAAAGATTACCTTAAAGACTAGAAATGAATTTACAACCATGAATGGACAAGTATCTGCAACACTCACACACAGCTAACTTAGGCAGCTGTTATTGGTATTTTTGAAAAAAAAAAAAAATTCATTTTCATTAATTTATTCAAAACATACTTAGTGAGTGTGAATTGTGTGCCAAACTCTCCACTTGCTCTGAGAAGTCATTCAAAGGCTCCTCAAAATAAAGATGACTTGGGTTATTTAAACTAGGTTTTGGACTGGAGAGCTTTTATTTGCAAATGACTTCATTATATAAAATCAAAAACACTGGTAAGTGGAAGAATTTTACTAGTTATTTGCTAATTAAATTATTTTCCATAAAAATTTTGGTACTACAATTGCATCCATACCAGAGTATTAGATTTTACTGTGAGAAGAGTATTAAACAATGCCAACTTAACTATACAACAATGCTTTAACTACTGTTCTGATTACTTTCACAGAGAACATTAAAAGTTATTCACTGAATATTAAAGTATAAAGTGCTGAATTTCAAGTTTGGAATTCTGTGTGCTTACATCTGAAACCTAAAATGTTAATATATTCACAGAATCGAAAGAGACAAAATTAAGTCATACCAGCACTGATATACTAGGTTTTTAAAACTAAACCCCTATTACAGCCAAAAAAAAATCTGATTTACAAAAAGCATTACAAAAGTGATTATGACATGCATCAAAGTTTAGTTCTCTGGGTTCTAGTTTTTAATTCGCTGTAGAGTCTCATAAGGTTGACACTGTTGTGTCCAACATGGTTTACAACAGACAGGCATACTTTTACTTCAAACCTGCTATCAGTTAATTTATATTTTCAGTATACACCATTCAGAAATAAACAAAGATATGGGACGCCTGGGTGGCTCAGTTGGTTAAGCTGCTGCCTTCGGCTCAGGTCATGATCCCAGTGTCCTGGGATCGAGTCCCACATCGGGCTCCTTGCTCGGCAGGGAGCCTGCTTCTCCCTCTGCCTCTGCCTGCCACTCTGTCTGCTTGTGCTCACTCGCTCTCCCTCTCTCTCTGACAAATAAATAAAAATTAAAAAAAAAAAAGAAAGAAAGAAAGATAATCATACAACTTTTTGAAGCTTCCGAGTGGCTTTTTACTCACTAAAAAGTTAGAAATTTAGAACCAATTATTTAGAACCAGTTATTTTGACATAAGTGATTATTTTTGAGGGGATGAGCTAAACATAACTAAGGAAGCAAAAAGAGGAAAAGTGGTTCACTTTCACATACCAATTTCATCACTGTCAAAGTCATCTGAGTATTCAGAACTCCTTTGCCTGGCTGAGCGAGCTGTAATTGCTTTTATTAGCTCATCCTGAAACGAGATAATTAAAATCAATTTCCATCCAAACACAGAGGTCTCATATTTAGAATTAATTATTTAAACAAACAACGCTTGATTAATAACTGCTTTCAAACTCAGGTTTCATTCATATAACAAATATTCAATGAAAGCCTACCTTATGCCATGCACCCAAGCCCTCAGACTCAATGTGTAACATCACAGACAAGATCCTTCTCCTTATGGAACTTACAGTTCAACGGGAGGAGACAGGCAACAGCAAATAAATTAATTACAGGGTGTAATTAAGGCAGGAGAGTAATAAAAAAGATAGGACTCAATTTAGACAAGATTTATTACAAACTGGCATTTTGGAAGAAACTGGTACTTTTTAAGATCTTTTGTTTTAGCCCACTGCAGTAATAAATGTAATTAATACTGCAAACTTAGAGGCTGAGTTCAAAACTGTAGTGACTGGATGGAAAAAAAACTGAAATGTTATTATTTTATAACAGAAAAAACTATATGCAAATTTCAAGTTGCTATATAACTTAACTTTTAAAAGTTGATTTAAACTTTTAACTTAGAACCTAGTAGTGAAACTAGTTAAGTAGTCTGAAAGCCACCCAGAAGAGTTGGTAACACTTGAGCCCAAACAGGACCACCTGCAAAACCTCCAAAGGAATATAAGATACACTCCTGTGTTACACAGGGCCCTTTGTAGAATCATGTCAAATCCAACATTGCTAATACAATGTTTACCTTTAAAATCACTCAAAATAAAAACGTTTGAAATACTTACCTGGAAAGTAGTCCTTTTGGTGACTTTTGGACTCTTTGTATAAGCCAAAGTTGTGCTAAAAACTTCATCGGACATAGTGTTTTTTGATTTTTACTCTACCTTTATAAAACAGCTAATAAATAATAGGAATAATTCAAACTCTAATGGTATCTGAAATAAAAAACAAATCAGACTTTTTTGCATATTTGAGAATTTCTATTACTACTCTTTAGTGCTAAAAAAAAGAGCAAACAAAAAAAATTAAGAAAAGCATCTCATAACATTGCGCTACATATTCACTTAAATATTTAGCGCTCTTATAAAGAAATATAAAATTTTCACAAGTTTATTATCAAAAAAAGGAAAAGTCTAATTGAAGTTATCCTAAAAGAGCTTGGCAATTATTTTAAGGATGAGCAAATAAACGACCGTAACAGCTTAGTATGATAAAATGTTGCCAGTTAAAATACAACACCTTATTTTTCACTTCTCTTCCATTTAGAAAATATAACAGTGCCCATGAAACAGCCATACCTTGTTTTAAAAAGACTACCAAGGAGATTGGCAGCATAAAGATACAGCTAGAAGGACAACCAAAACAAGCAAGCAAGCAAGCAAAAGCTTGCGTACAGCTCTAGTGATCGCTCTTCCCTCTCGCAACAGTGCTCACAGGGCTGGGTAAAACAAAACGAAGTTTCCATGATAGGCAGTATTAAAATTACTGCACGAATGGGCCTTTTCCCCTGCTCGGAGTGGAGGCCTGGGCTTCGGCTACCTAGCCGTCCGCCGCAGCGCGCCACCAGGGACCGCGCCCTCCCGGCCAAGCGGCGCCGGGTCCCAGCCGGCTCCGCACTGCACCGCGCCGCCTGCCCGCCCAGCTCCCAGCACTCGCCAGGCCCGCGCACACCGAGCGCCATCCACGTCCCGTTCCTCCGAGACCCTCCAAGACCCGCGTTCGGTACCCACCCCAGCCGATCTTGCGGAGGGCTCCCGCCACCCTAAGGACTGAGCTCCTGGCCTTGGGCAGGAGCCTCCCGCCCTGACCTGGGCCTGCCGGCTCTCGGGGACTGGCAACTGACTGAGCAAAAAGGAGGGACTAAAAGCGGAGACGGGAGACGGTTGCTAGGAAACCGCGTCACCGGAAGGAAGTGACTTCCCTACCGCCAGGTCTCTCGGATACCCAACACCGCTCTTCCGCCTGAAGCCTCGCGGAAGGAACCGCTGAAGGAAATGACGTCACCCCTTTGGGTCCCTGGGAAGGGGTGCGTTATCGTCCGCAGCGCTACCGCTGTTGCCTAGGAGACAGGACCCTCCGGCTCCCACCCGGAACCAGGAGCCTTGAGCTTTCTGGAGGAGTGAGATCCTTACCTCCACCTGCTGCTTGAGCCAAAGTGCATTTACCATTTTGCCAGAGTTGGAATATGTAGTTCTGCGAATCGAAATAGTGCACTGACAGAATAGCGTGCAGACAGATGGGACGGAATAGCTACATAGTGACATTTGCAGGCTAAGGAGAGGAACTGCTCTATTGAATCCTGGTACTCCTTCCCTATACCCGTGTGATGGCAGGCAAATTATGCTCCAGTTTCCTTTTCTGGGAAAAATATAATATAATAGCCACCTTAGAGGGTTGCTGTGAGTACTGAATGGAATAATGCAGGTGGGATACCTGCAAGGGCGCCTGGGATTGCATTCAGTCAATATTAGATACACTTTTTATGCAACTCAGTCACAAAGGACCTGGAAAGAAATCATCCCTTGTGGGCACAGGTGAAAACCCATTCCAAGTATTTCTTTAATGTAAAGTTTCCCCCTTGGTATAGGAAGTGGATAATCTGGTTAAAATCAAACCAGTCAATAAACAAAATGGTCTAAGACTGGAGCACCACATGCTGCTGAAGGAACCCAGATCAAGATCACTTAATTAGCATAGGAATCCTTCAATAAACAAAAGACAAACACTTCTTTAAAGACTTCAAAATAACATGGATTGCTACTATTTTTAATTTAAAAGATATTTAATCCTAGCTAAATTGTCCAAATAAATATATTGACCAGTAATTAAAGTTGTACCTGGCACTTTTTCCAATATCTCTAAAATTTATTAATTTTTCACTCATTCAACAATTATTTATAAACAAATCCCATTGAGATATATGGTTTAATAAATAAATGCATTGAAAACTAAATGTGCACAAGAAATATGAAATTTAGTTAAAAATTATGATTTTAGCAACATTTACAACATTTACAATTCAACTTTTTCAAAATTGTGTTTGGTTCATGTTCCACTTGTTTGGAAAACGAAGTTTGATTAACATTTGCTTACTTTTGGCATTTTCAAACATTTTTGAGTGAGTCATTGCATAAGACAAAGATTTCTCATTCCTACCAGTTACTGTTAACTTTCTAATTCATATAAGTTATTAATAAATATGATAGGGCGTCTGGGTGACTCAGTGGGTTAAACCTCTGCCTTCCGCTCAGGTCATGATCTCAGGGTCCTGGAATCGAGCCCCGCATCAGGCTCTCTGCTCAGCAGGGAGCCTGTTTCCCCCTCTCTCTGCCTGCATCTCTGCCTACTTGTGATCTCTCTCTCTCTCTCTCTGTCAAATAAATAAATAAATAAATAAATAAATAAATAAAATCTTAAAAAAAAATAAGCAAGTATGATTCCATTGTGGTACCTGGGCCCACAGTGAGAAGACAGAATCTACATCATCCTAATATGCAAAGTCCTAATTTGTTCATGTTGAATATTTATATGCACTCATAAAAACTGTTCATTTTTAATCCAGGTGCCTAATATGTAGTTTTCATTTACATATGATTTAAGAAAATAAAAGTCACACAAAATATTAATGAAAAAGCCTTTAAAATCCTCTTTTCCATAGAACCCACTGGATTTTTTATTTCAACTTAGTGCAAAATAATTAATAAACAATATCCAACTATGGCTTACAAAGCTATAGTAAACAAAAGCAGTTAACCTGAACTCAATCTTATTTCTACACAAAACCTAAAGCACAGTATTTTTCTACTGTTACCTTAAGCAGCAGAATATTATGTACTTTATCAATATTTTCAGGTAGCTTCAGTATAATATGTTAAAAATGACATTATATAATACCTGAATTAATACTATGATTTTATCTAACACATAATTTGCAATAAATGCATAATTGTTGCATGAACTCATGCATAAACAAATAGCATTTTATTTTATTTTTTTAAAGATTTTATTTATTTATTAGAGAGAGAGAGATCACAAGTAGGCAGAGAGGCAGGCAGAGAGAGAGGGGGAAGCAGGCTCCCTGCTGAGCAGAGAGCCCGATGTGGGGCTCGATCTCAGGACCCTGAGATCATGACCTGAGCTGAAGGCAGAGGCTTAACCCACTGAGCCACCCAGGCACCCCACAAATAGCATTTTAAACTGAAAAATAATTTTTGAAACATTCCCAAAGGCCACATATACTCAATTAAAAAAAAATAAAAACACTACAACACACAAAATTTCAGTAGCTCATGTAACATCTTCTCTTTATTTTCTTTTTCTTTTTTCAAGTATATATTTGATCTCAGACATATTTGCTTAGCAAGTGTTTTTTGAGTTTATGCCCTTTTCACTTCTCAACCTTGCCTTCACTCATTCATTCATTCATTTAGTACACCCATATCAATAACATTCTAGGTCAGATTTGGAGAGTTCAAATGTAAACCGGAGTAGATCTCTGCCTAGAGATCTTATAGACCAGAGACAGAAGGTTGTGCACACTTATACATTATGCTAATTTCTCTGTAGAAGTACACAGAGAGAAGGTCTGAAGAGAGAGCAAAGAAATTCTTCCTGAAGGCACTGCTAAGTTTTCACAGAGAAACTAAGTGTGAGTTGATTAATGAGTTTAGGAAGTAAGAGAGATCAGAAGTATATTTTAAGCAGAGGAAATGGTCTATGAATGTGAAGTCTATCTCATTGCACATGTAAGAATTTGAACAAAGTGATAGTGTGTTGCCTTTCGGGTCACAAGGGGAATGAGAAGATCTATTTCCAATCATAAAGCAACTGAGCAATGACTCTTCTTCAAAAGTTCCCTGCCCTCCCCTCAGCAAACAAATTATTTATTCTCCTGCGACTGGCAGCACACGTTAGAAATGAAGAATGTTGTATTCACAGTCAGTCCTGGGTGAATAAATAAAGCACATGTCTAGCATTTTGAGAAGTGCACTACAAAAAAGCAAATCTTCATTGATGTCAAATGATAAGGACTATATATACATTAAACACTGAATGCTCATGTCGGAAGAGAATGAGAGTCAACAACCAAGATGCAAGTGCATTTCTCAATACCAGTGCCAACTTCCAGGGTGAGAACTAACCAGCGATAAACAACTACACTGATTAAAAGTGTTTATCAGCTTCGGATGAATGAAGGAAACCAGCCACTGTTAGTCTATTATACCAGCATGTCCAATGTACCATCTAGAGACTCAGGTAGTTTTGAAAAAATATTATTCAACTTGATAATCAGGTAGTTATTTTCGTCTGTGAAATGTCGGACAAGACTGGTTTGTTATATTGACTTTATGATGCTACTGAAGTTTTAAGAAATCTTCAATTTTATTAATGTTTTCATATACAAAATGACATTATTCTTACTTGGGAAGATGAGCTAGTGTGTTCTTTCTTTCCTGATCTATTAGCCCACACTGTGGAAATGGTTTTACATGTCATTTCTTCCAAGTGTAGCTCCCTCTTTCATCTACCTTTTTGGAATTGCTCAGTACCCTCCTGCTTTGTGCACCTTCACCTTAAGACAAATCTGGTTTGGGGATAGAAAAAGACAAACTATTACTGTTTTTGCACAAAAAATGCTTGAGTTTCTGAGGAATTAAGATGCAGTGTTGAGGAAAGCCCAGGCATTGGTCAGTCAGAGTTTCCTTGTAAAAGATCATCCCTTTCAGGATTTTCTCTGTAGAAGAGAAAGAGAGGCCAGAATCCAGCTTTAGGTAGTGTGAATAAAACAAATTTTTCAACACTATGGAGGAAATCTAATTTTGCTTTAGCATTTCACTCCTGCGAGAATATAAATTTTCCTTGTTTTCCTAATCTGGGAAGTCTTCCAGGTTAAAAGAAATTCATGGCATGCATTAGTAACCTACTTCCAAAAGATGGCAGCAAAGGATTTAGCATCCTGGAATATAACAAGAACATGATCATTAATATTTTGGGGATGTTTTATCATGCTTAGAGTGATTAAAAATTACACTGAAAAAAAAAGCTACTTTTAAAATAATTTTATAAGCTTTTTGAATGATCAACCTTTTCCTTATATTAGAATGTTAGGAATTTAGTTTAATGTGACAAGAAAAAAATTTTTTTAATAAATATTTTTAAAAGACTTGCATAACTGCTCATACTCCAAGCTATATCTACTCTCCTGAACTCAGCCATGGTCATTGTTAAGAGTTAGCATTCTTTTACACACTATTTTCCTATTCACATAAAAATGTCCAGGTTACACATAACCTGGTCTTTTCACTTGAGTATCCTTTCATGTTAATTAAATTTGAATTGTGCATTACTTTATGGTTTTACAATTATGGATATTCTAAAATTAGTATTGAACACTATTTAGATTATTTCCAGCTTTTATGAGAGGTGGAATTGTTGGGTCAAAGTATAAGTACATTAGCTGGCTTTATACTCATTTCCAAAATGCCTTCCAGAAAGGTTTTTACAACATATGAATAAGAACATGACATAAGAATAGTGTTCACCTAAATTTATTCATGACTTAGATACCTTATTGCTCCCTTATAAGATGTAATTTTGTAGACTAAACTTTTCTTCTCATTTTATTCTGTATAACTCCAGGGTTAATTGTCTCTTTTTAAAAAAAGTCATATATTGGCACCAAATAAAAAAAACTACACATCAAGTAAAAACATGAATATAAAATATTTCCTTCAGTTTTTAAAAGGAAGAATTAACGGTTAAATAAGGAAAAAGGAATTATTTTAAAACCTAACAGAAAAATACTCTTCTGGAGGTAAAAATAAAACATTTCAAATCTCCTAATTCCATAACTATTATTCCTAACATTAGGAAGGCACTATTTAATATAGTGCTCTTAAGGAGATCCATTAGGTCACAGAACTGAAAAATAACATAAATTAAAACTCTTCATGTTTAAAACAGGCAATGATGAATGCTAAAGCATTACTAAATAGTTTATGTAACTTCAAAGACACTACATTTGCCCAATCAAGGATTCAATTTTAGGCATCTTATATACATATACTGTAGCCAAACTTAGAATAAACATTAGTAAAAACTTTCTACTATGCAAGCTTCTTAACCTTAAAATGAACTTTTGTGATTCCTGAGTAAATATATAATGTGATGCTTTTATTCCTTGACCTGGATTCGGATGTCAGCCTTTCATTTTAAACAGCATGTCCATACCACCCATAGCCAACTTATTTTTTTTCTATTATGTAGAAAAAAAAAGAAGAATGTATTCTA
Source organism: Mellivora capensis (assembly GCA_004024625.1). Classification (NCBI taxonomy): domain Eukaryota; kingdom Metazoa; phylum Chordata; class Mammalia; order Carnivora; family Mustelidae; genus Mellivora; species Mellivora capensis. Next base: position 28,615 of record PISX010004810.1, on the reverse strand, counting down.
TAAAAATCCGATACAGGCATCTTCTTCTTCCCCCCCTCCCCTGCATTACATATTATAATGTTTCTTTTCCTTCTGTAATGAAAGCCCACAAAATGTTCCCTTTAAGATAGACAATACTATCTGTTAGATAAGATAAAATTTTCCCTATTAGCTGCCAGTGAATCTATTTTTTTTCCTGTTTTTTTTTTATTATGTTGGTTTTATTTTACATTTTGAAGCGTTATGTGTCAGGGGTCGGTAAAGCGATGTCTAAATCACTTTAGACATCGTACAGGTCACAGATTGTACAGATCTTGTTTTTCTTCTCCTTCTTTCATTTTCTTTTTTCTTTTTTTTTTGAGAGGGCTAATATTGCAAAATCTAAATCTTTTGGAAGTTTGGACTTACCTTTTTAAAAAGGAAATCTCACTGTTTTAGATGGAGTGAGACAATGAAGTAATGAGACATGATTTTGCATCTGGTTTATGAATATGAGTTTTGAAGTTTATATTTGAGTATGTTTTAGATTCTTTTCTTTTAGACAAAGCAATTTAAGAACATTATGTCTCACTTAGAGAGTTCTACTGTCTAAATGAAACTGCGTCACCCCGCAAGAATAAGTTAGAATCCTAGAATGCCATAGAAATAATAACATAATTCTTGGTCTATGAATTGACATTGTTAAGGGAAAATACATGTTGGAATACTTCTAATGACATAGATGGAATACACCAACATCTGATGCATGTTTTCATTCTTAGCTTTAATTATCACAATTTTATTCTTCATGCTTAATCAAAATGTGCTATCCTACTTTATATACATTGATTCTAGTTCTATGCTGTAGAATTTCAGAGAATAAATCTAATACTTCTTTCACATGACAAAACTTCCATTTTGGAAAGATTTAGCATACTCCCTCTCCCCATTTACCTTTTCCCTTTACTGCTATTTTCTGTAGTTTCACAAACCCATTATCATCCTGGTTGTTCTTTTCTGGATAATGTAATTTGATTTTGTCCTTCAAGAGTTGTGTCTAAAGATAAGCAGAATAACAACCTAGGTGTGGTTTAACCTATGCAAAGGATTGATTCCTTTCTAAGGTATTTCTAAGTGTCCAAGAAATGCTTAACTGAATGAAACTTCAGGGAAAATAACCTATGTATTTAGTATAATCTGTAGTTTTTCATTTCTCTCTGCTGCGATTTAGTGAGAATTGCTTTTCCTTTCTAAAAATTCCTAACACTATTTACTAAGAAGTTGCTATGACTGAGGTCAAAGAGGTGCTGCCTATGTTCTCCTCTAGGATTTTGATAATATTCTGTTTCACATTTAGGTCTTTCATCCATTTTGAATTTATTCTGTGTATGTTGTAAGCAAGTGGTCCAGTTTCATTCTTCTACACGTTGCTCTCCAATTTTCCCAACGCCACTTGAAAAAACTGTCTTTTTCCATTGGATAGTCTTTCCTGCTTTGTCTTTTGAGGCAAGAGAAACAAAAGCCAAAGTAAACTATTAGGATCTCATTAAGATAAAAAGCTTCCACACAGTGAAGGAAACAATCAACAAAACTAAAAGGCCGCATTTGGAATGGGAGAAGATCCTTGCAAATGACATATCAAATAAAGGACTAGTATCCAAAATCTATAGTAACTTATCAAACTCAACACCCAAAAAACAAATAATCCAGTTAAAAAATGGGCAGAAGATATGAATAGGCATTTTTCCAAAGAAGACATCCAGGTGGCTAACAGACACATGAAAATAAGCTCAACATTACTCATCATCACCAGAGAAATAAAAATCAAAACTATAATGACATATCACCTCACACCAGCAGAATGGCTAAAATTAACAACACAGGAAATGACAATTGTTGGCAAAGACATGGATAAAGGGGAACCCTCTTACACTGTTGGTGGGAATGCAAACTGGTGCAGCCACTCTGGAAAACTATAGAGGTTCCTCAAAAAGTTAAAAATAGAACTGTCCTAAGACTCAGCAATTGCTTACTAGGTATTTATCCAAAGGAAATAAAAATACTGGCTTGAAGGGATACATGATCCCCAATGTTTATAGAAGCATTATCAACAATAGTCAAATTATGGAAAGAGCTAGGGACGCCTGGGTGGCTCAGTTGGTTGGACGACTGCCTTCGGCTCAGGTCATGATCCCGGAGACCTGGGATCGAGTCCCGCATCAGGCTCCCAGCTCCACGGGGAGTCTGCTTCTCCCTCTGACCTTCTCCTCGCTCATGCTCTCTCACTGCCTCTCTCTCAAATAAAGAAATAAAATCTTTAAAAAAAAATTATGGAAAGAGCCCAAATGTCCATTGGCTGATGAATAGACAAAGAAGAAGTGGTATATATATATATATATACAATGGAATGTTACTCAGCCATAAGAAAGAATGAAATCTTGTCAATTGCACTGACATGGATGGAACTAGAGAGTATGATGCTAAGCAGAATAAGTCAGAGTAAGACAAATGCCATATGATTTCATTCATGTGGAATTTAAGAAACAAAACAGATGGAGGAGGGGGACAAAATTGCAGAGGAGTAGGGGACCCTATTTCAACTGGTCCCCTGATTTGAGCTGGATATCCACCAGAGCACTCTGGACACCCATGAATCCCACCTGAGATGTAAGATTATATATGTATGGATCTCTACGGAGGAGCAGATCATCAGTTGAGAGGTACAAAAGACAGAGTTGGGATTATGCAGAAAGATATCAGGAGGATAAACAGAAGGGGGAGGGAGCCACTGGAAAAAGTATTGGAAAGTAATACCCCAATACTATTGGAAAGTAATACCCCAATGTGAAAGTGCCCTGTGCTTGGGGACCAGTGATACCTTGGGAACCAGTGGCTGCAGGATGAGGAGGAATGATAATAACACTCAAATAGAACAAAAGGGCTTAATGGACAATTGCTGGGATTGGGGAGGAGAACCCTTGGGGTGCTGCAGGCACAGACCTAAGCCCACGGTCCTGGGACCAGCCGCAGCTGCCACCCACCTGTGCCGGAGAGGACCCAGCTCGGAGTTGAGTTAGCAGTGTCTGGGGCTGGCAGCTTCAGTCAGTGGTCCCTGGGGCTGGCAGGTGCTGCTGCCAGCACAGCCATCTCTGTGGCTCCCTCCACCACCCCTGGGGCTGAGAGGACCCCATGAGTACTTGAGTCTGGGTCCCTGGGGCTGATGGCTACCACTGCCACCACAGTACTGCTGCCACCTCTGCCACTGTAGCAGAGAGGACCAGGCTTGGATTGGAGCCCACGGTCCCAGGATCCGCAGCCACTAGGGCCAGGCTTGCCCAGACTGTATTGCTCGTGGTTTTGGTGGCACAGGGATACAGAGACAAGAAGGGCCTTGGGGGACCACTGAAAGGGTCGCCTGGGGGCATGCACTACCTGTGGAAGGCTGTGGTGTTCACCAGAGCTTGCAGAGGGGGTGTCTGTGTTCTGGAGGATTCAGAGATGAGCAGTCTGTTTCTCTCTAAGGCAAAGGTCTGGGTGCGGACAGTTTACTTTGCTCTGACCCTCCAAAAAGGTGCAAAAAGCCACCAGAGAATAAGAGCCTCCAAAGAACAAAAGCCCCCAAAAATAGTTTCCATGGAGCCCAGTCCCTTGATAGCCTGCAGGGCAACTATGCCCAAGCAGGACTGATGGAACAGCAATGCATCCGGTTCCTCCCCCAGAAGACAAGCCAAAGGAAGAAGAGGACAACAACCACAGGGTTCCCATAAAACTGTAAAACCTCAACACCAGGGAAAACAATATATTAAGCTATTGTCTAACAGCCTGTATATTTCTTAGATACAACTTTTCTCTCTCTCTCTCTTTTTAAATTATTTTTCATGATTCTTGTTTTTTTTTACCTACTTATCATTTCAACTAGATATTTAATACAACATATTTCATAGTAACTTTTAAACTTGAATATTTTCATACACTTTTTTCTTTTTCTCTATATCTATAGCTGTAATATAGATATAGATAGATATATAGATATAAATATAGATATAGATATAAGCTACAATGTAGTCCTTTCTTCCCTACTCAATACTACCTTTATATATATACCAGTTTTAATTTCTGTGTATCTCTGGAAAGTTGAGTTCTCAAACAAAGATAACAAGATACACCAAGGAAGAACTGAAATACCCTTTCTCACCCATATTGAGGGATTATAACCACCTTCCTGCCACCCCCCCCCTTTTTATTTTGGATTGTTTTTTCTTTCGTTGGTATTTTGTTTATTTGTTTGGTTTTGTTTTTATACTTTATAAATCTTACTCTTGGGACAAAAGATATGGTTTTGGCTTTTTTTTTTTTTCTTTTCTTTTCTTTTCTTTTTGGTGGTGACTTCCTATTGCTCTGAAACTTCCCACGGTACACCTTGCCTGGATAGTGGTTGAAATTTTCGACTGTATATCCCCTCAACCGCAACTCAACAGAATGGCAAGGAGGGGGAATTCTCAACAAAGAAAAGACCCAGAGACAATGGCCTCTCCAGCAGATCTAATGGATATGGATCTAAGTATGATGTCAGAAATAGACTTCAGAGTAGCAGTTATGAAGACAATAGTCGGGCTGAGGAAAATTATTAATGGCGACATAGATTTGTTAAGGGCAGAAGTGATAGCAGATTTGACAAAATTTAAAAACTTATATCAATGAGATACAATCTAATCTAGATACTCTAACAGTTAGGGTAACTGAGGCAGAATAATGAATTAGTAATCTTGAAGACAGACTGATGAGGAGAAGGAGGCCTGGAACAAACACCTTAAAATCCATGAAGACAGAATTAGAGAAATAAATGACACCATGAAATGCTCCAATGTCAGAATTATTGAGATCTCTGAAGTGATGGAGAGAGAGAGAGGACTAGAAAATATATTTGAACAAATTGTAGCTGAGAATTTCCCCAACCTGGGGAATGAAACAAGCAATCGTGTCCTAGGGTCAGGGAAGACACCCCCCAAGATCAGTGAGAGTGGACAAATGCCCAGGTATACACTAGTAAAACTCGCAAATCTTAGAACCAAGAAAACCATTTTAAGGGCAGGTAGGGGGAAGAGATGCCTTATGTACAGGAGGAGGAACATCAGAATAATGTCAGACCTGTCCACAGAGACCTGGCAAGCCAGAAAGGACTGGCAAGACATATTCAGGGTACTAAATGAGAAGAACATGCAGCTAAGAATTCTTTATCTGGCAATGCTGTCAATTCAGAATAGATGGAGAGATAAGAAGCTTCCAGGGCTGGCAGACACTGAATGTGATACATGACCACTAAGGTGGCCCTGCAAGAAATATATATTTTTTAGGATTTTATTTATTTATTTGATATATAGAGAGAGATCACAAGTAGGCAGAGAAGCAGGCAGAGAGAGAGAGAGAGGGAAGCAGGTTCACTGCTGAGCAGAGAGCTCTATGTGGGGCTCGATCCCAGGACCTTGAGATCATGATCTGAGCCAAAGACAGAGGCTTAACCCACTGAGCCACCCAGGTGCCCGCCTGCAAGAAATATTAAAGGGGGTTCTATAAAAGGAGAAAGACCCCAAGAGTTATATAGAACAGTGATATATAGAGATAATCCATAGAGACAGGACTTCACAGGCAACAAGATGACAATAAAATCTTATCTGTCAATAATCACTCTCAACGTGAACAGCCTAAATGCTCCTATAAAATTGCACAGGGTTACAGATTGGATAAAAAGACAGGGCCCATCCATATGCTGTCTACAAGAGACTAATTTTGACCCTAAAGATACATCCAGACTGAAATTGAAGGGGTGGAGAACTATCTTTCATGCCAATGGATCTCAAAAGAAAACTGGGGTAACAGCTTTCTACTGCTGCTTTCTAATATCAGACAAATTAGATTTTAAGCTAAAGACTGTAGTCAGAGATACAGAAGGACACTATATCATTCTTTAAGTGTCTATCCAACAAGAAAATCTAAAAATTATAAATATCTATGCCCCCAACATGGGATCAGCCAACTACATAAGCCAACTGTTAACCAAAATAAAGAGACATATTGATAATACATTAATTGTAGGAGACCTTAACATTCCACTCTCTGCAATAAACAGATCAACTAAGCAGAAAATCAATAAAGAAACAAAAGCTTTCAATGACACAGTGGGCCAGATGGACCTCATAGATCTATACAGAACATTCCAGCCCAAAACAACAGAATATTCATTCTTCTTGAGTGCACATCAACAACAAATGGAACCTAACCCATGCATGAGAAGGGAAATAATTAAGATTAGAACAGAGATCAATGAATTAGAAACCAGAAATACAACAAAACACATTAACAAATTATAAGCTGATTCTTTGAAAAAATTCATAAGATTGATAAGCCGCTGGCCAGAATTATCCCCCCCAAAAAGAGAAAGGACCCAAATTAATAAAATTATGAATGAAAGGGAAGAGATCATGATTAACACAAGAAAATAAATACAATGATCAGAAATTATTATCAACAACTATATGACAATAAATTAAGCAACCTGGAAGAAATGGATGCATTCCTAGAAACCTATAAACTACTAAGACTGAAACGTGAAGAAATTGACAGCCTGAATAGACCCATAACCAGTAAAAAGATTGAAGCAGTAACCAAAAGCTCCCCAAAAATAAGAGTCCAGAACCTGAAGGATTTCCTGGGGAATTCTACCAAACATTCATAGAAGAAATAATACCTATTCTCCTGAATCTGTTTCAAAAAATAGAAACAGAAGAAAAAGTTCTAGACTCTTTCTATGAGGCCAACATTACTTTGATCCCAAACCAGGCAAAGACCCCATCAAAAAGGATTTCAGACCAATATAGCTGATGAATACGGATGCCAAAATTCTCAACAAGATCCTAGCTAATAGGATCCAACAGTATATTAAAAGGATTATCCATCATGAACAGGTGGGATTTATCCCTGGGATGCAAGGGTGGTTCAACATTTGCAAATCAATCAATGTGATAGAACACATAAATAAGAGAAGAGACAAGAATCACATGGTCCTCTCAATTGATGCAGAAAATTCTTGTCAAAATACAGCATCCTTTCCTGATTATAACTGTTTAGAGTATAGGGAAGGAGGAACATTCCTGAACTCCATAAAATCCATCTATGAAAAACCCACAGTGAATATCATTCTCAATGTGGAAAAGCTGAGACCCTTCCCACTGAGATCAGGAACATGAGGAGGATGCCCACTCTTGCCATGATTATTCAACATCATACTAGAAGTCCTAGCAACAGCATCAGACAACAAAAAGAAGTAAAAGGTATTCAAATTGGCAAAGAAGAAGTCAAACTCTCTCTCTTCGCAGATGACATCATGCTCTATGTGGAAAACCCCAAAATCTCCATCACCAAATTACTAGAACTCATATGGCAATTCAGCAATGTGGCAGGAAACAAAATCAGTGCACAGAAAACAGTTGCTTTCCTATACACTAACAATGAAACTGTGAAAAGAGAAATTAGAGAATCAATTCCTACTATAATAGCAAAAAAATCACAAGATACCTTAGAATAAACCTAACCAAAAGGTAAAGGATCTATACTCTAGCAACTACAAAACACTCATGAAAGAAATTGAAGAAGACACAAAAAGATGGGAAAACATTCCATGCTCATGGGTTAGAAGAATAAACATTGTTAAAATGTCTATGCTGGCCAGAGCAATCTATAGTTTTAATGTCATGCCAATAAAAATACCAATGGCATTTTTTAAAATGCTGAGACAATAATCCTAAAATTTGCATGGAACCAGAAAAGACCCGGAATCACCAAGAAAATGTTGAAAAAGAAAAACAAACCTGGGGCATCATATTGGCTGATTTCAAGCTATATTACAAAGCTATGATCACCAAGACAGCATGGTACTGGCAAAAGAACAGACACATAGACCAATGAGAGGCCAGATATGGACTCTCAATTCTATGGTCAACTAATCTTCAACAAAGCAGGAAAAAATATCCAATGGAAGAAAGACAGTCTCTTCAATAAATGGTGCTGGGAAAACTGGACAGCTATATATAGAAGAATGAAACTTGACCATTCTCTTACACCATACACAAAGATAAACTAAAATAGATGAAAGACCTCCATTTGAAACAGGAATCCATCAAAATATGGAGAAAATAGGCAGTAACCTTTTTGACATCGGCCACAGCAACTTCTTTCAAGACCGTCTCCAAAGGCAAGGGACACAAAAGCAAAAATGAACTTTTGAGACTTCTTCAGGATAAATATCTTCTGCACAGCAAAGGAAACAGTCAACAAAACAAAGAGGCAACCCATAGAATGGGAGAAGATATTTACAAATGACACTACAAACAAAGGGGTGATAGCTAAGATCTATACAGAACTTCTCAAACTCAACAACTAAAAAACAAATAATCAAATCAAAATATGATCAGAAGACGTGAGCAGACACTTCTCTAAAGAAGACATACAAATGGATAACAGATACATGAAAAAGTGTTCATCATCATTAGCCATCAGGGAAATTCAAATCAAAACTGCATTAAGATACCACCTTACACTAATTAGAATGGCAAAAATTGACAAGGCAAGAAATAACAAATGTTGGAGAAGTTGTGGAGAAAGGGGAACCCTCTTACACTGTTGGTGGGATTGCAAGTTGGTGCAGCCATTTTGGAAGAGAGTGTGAAGGTTCCTCAAAACATTAAAAATAGAGCTACCCTATGATCCAGTAATTGTACTTATTTAACCCAAAGATACAGAAGTGGTGAAAAGAAGGGCCACATGCACCCCAATGTTCATAGCAGCAATGTCCACAATAGTCAATATGTGGAAAGAGCCAAGATGCCCTTCAACAGACGAATGGATACAGAAGATATAGTCCATATACATAATGGAATATTACCCAGCCATCAGAAAGGATGAATACCCAACTTTTGCATCAAAATAGATGGGACTGGAGGAGATTATGCTGAGTGAAATAAGTCAGAGAAAGTCAATTATCCTATGGTTCCACTTATTTGTGGAACATAAGGAATAGCATGGAGGACATTAGGAGAAGGAGGGGAAAAGTGAAAGGGGAGAAATCAGAGTGGGAGACGTACCTCTGAGAAACAAACTGAGGGTTTTGGAGGTGTAGGGGGCTGGGGGGATGGGTGAGCCTAGTAATGGGTACTAAGAAGGGCATGGATTACATGGAGCACTGGGTGTTTGTTCGCAAGCAATGGATTGTGGAATACTACATCAAAAACTGATGATGTACTGTATGGTGACTAACATAACACAATAATAAATAAATAAATAAATAAATAAATAAATCCAACAAAGCAAATAAATAAATAAATAAATAAAACATGAAAACATGGGGGGAAAGAGAGAAAGGGAAACCATAAAACAGATTCTTAACTGTAAAGAACAAACAGGATTACTGGAGGGGAGATGGGTGGTGAGGATGAGTTAAATGGGTGATAGGGATTAAGGAGGGAGCTTGTTGTGATGAGCACCGGGTGTTGTAGGTAAGTGATGAATCACTAAATTCTACACTTAAAGCTAATATTATACTGTATGTTGACTAACTTGAATTTAAATAAAAACTTGAAGAAAAAAATTCCTCAACACTATTAAATATTTTTAAAATTAATATAATTAATTTAGTTTCATATAATTAAATTACAGATAAAATTTAAGATGGTTTGGGAGGGACAGAATTACACTGCAAAAAATTACTATTACCAGACATGTCAAATATTGAACTACTGAAAGGTATAGTATTAGTTTTATTTTAGCAAATAAAGAATTTAAGCATAGAGTCAGAATGAAAACAGAAATAGTCCTAATAGTTCTAAGATTAGTTAGGGGACATCGATAGAGTAGGCGGAGTAAATTTCAAAAATGTAAGAATTTCTTTTCTTTCTCTTTGAGTGTTACATATAAATTATTTCAAATCCTAGGATAAGCTGCATTTCTATTAGGAAACACCAACAGACATGCTTCCATTTCTTTTATTTTTTATCTTTAGACATTTGGTTATTGATGAGAATATTTATTTCTACTGATTTTATAGTTAGACTTCTGTTGCACAAACACATAAATACACACAGTCTTTCATAGTTTTTGAGTAGGATTCAAACTATCATTGAATAAGAAAGCTTTTATTACTTTGGGCATTGCTTTTATTTTTTGGAGTTAGATTTTACCTTATTCTATCACACCACTCTCACCATAGTTATCCCAATAAAATCTCAACTGTATTTCTTGTATCCATGTCAATATAAAGCTACTTCTTGAAAAAGGGGAATAGAGGGGAGCTTCCTTTTTTTTCCTTTTTTTTTTTTTAACCACAGGCATGCAAAGAGGACCACGGTGTGGTTGCAGGTTCTGCTCTTTGGAAGTTCACAGAGAACTGGTAGAACCAATAGAGTAGTGAGATCAGGCACAGGAAAGAATAAACAGGACTGGATAATCTCCTCACCTGTTCAACAAATCAGTTGGAAATTAGATATGTCTGTCTATTTCTAAAATGAAGGTAATAGGAATATATGTAGAGTGGAATAATATGAAAACCAGGGAGTGCTACCCAGAAGATGAGAGAATGAAACACAGGGTAAAGGAGGGAGCAGAAAGTGCTTTCAACTACATCAGTGTCTGTGTGCAAGGAGGGGCAGCATTTCCCAAACTGTGAATGTGACCCACTAATGACTTATCGCATTAAGATCATAATCAAGATTAAAAAGAAATTCCTGGCATAAGCTAGATTAGAACAGTACAAAAATAGAGACATTACAAACCAGAAAAGTATGTGCTATTTCAGAAAGCCTATATTCCCACATATATAATGAATATATTATACATGGAAAACATATAACAATATTTATAATACATTACATAATATACAAATATAATATGTATAAAATAGAAATTTAATACACATATTGTATATGCACATATGTTGAGGTGGTAGAATAAAATATATTTTTTTCAGTACCTAGGGGCAAAAATTTTGATAGCCACTGAATTGTTGAATGTAGTCTGCTCTTTTAGGCAAGAGAATGAGAGGAGAAAGATAATCTTCTAGTTCTTATACAACCTGAAAATCAGTTTCCCTAAAACCGTAATACTTAATTTGTCTATCATTATGGGAGGACAACTCCAATTTGTGTGACAGCTTTACAAATGGAAATGGACTAAGCACTCTAATCTTGCAGGGGTTGATACAATTAATAGCATCAAAAATGTGAATAAAAGTTAGCGAAATACAGAAATACAGAACCTGCTTCCAACCCCACAATCCCACTCCTTTCAGGCAAACCTATGTTTTATTACTACCCGTACACTGTGTTTTGGAAGCATCTTTTAAATAGAAATGCCATTTCTTCTAATCCTCCCACACACCATCATTCAAAATTCTTTCCCACACTTATATCCTCCACAAAAACTTTCATAATTAACCAAATACAATGTGATAATTTCTCCCTGAGTATCCACCTTTATTCCACACTGTCCAGATCTTAAAATAGATAGATTCCATCATTAAATCTCTATTATATGTGGGTGTTTATAGAAAGTGAAATAATTCTTGTATATAACCTCCATGGATTCAGAATTAGGGATATTGTGTGTTCTCTGTAGTGTAGATATGATATAGATCTTACATAATTACATGTATTTCTAATCAAATGTTACTTCAGATAAGGGTTGCATTTATTTCGATTTTTGTATTTTTTAGTGGAGAGGGATGAAATTTGCTTAATAGTCTTTCCCAAGGGCAGCGCAATGGACATAAGAGAGTTTAGCTACTTTTAGATTCTGGTAATGATAGAAAAGGTGCTAATTTCACTCTGAAAAACAGATTGTTTCTTGAATCAGTTACCATAACTTCTTTCAGTAATCTTATTCCGTACCTTTTTCAGCATAGAGTATTTTATGATTTTTCTTACTATGTTCCCCAAATAGTGCAAGCTTGGACTACTTTGTAGTATATTAAAATATATTAATGCTGCTTGCAAATATGATAGTCAAAAACAGTACAGAGGACATTTACAACAATTGCACTGCATGTGTGTTAGAATAAATCTGTGAACTCACCCCTGCTTATCTTCTTGTATCCTGGCTTTTTCTTACTGGTTTATGGGTGGAACATTCCTCTTTCAGTGGTTCAAGAGATTTTACAAGATTAAATTGGACATTTATGATTTAGAGATGACATTAATTGTTGATGTTCCCTTTAAGTTTAGAATATTCTTATTGTTGGACTTGTGTAAATGGCAGATAGAGAAAAATAAATTTTTGAAAAAATGAATCAAAATATATTTTAGAAAGAAAAAGATCAGAAACAAGATAATAGGCAAGGTTGGAAATCAACTCAGTGGGGGCAAGAGTGTTGATTAATTAACAGGAATAATGTTGTAAGACCATACTCATACTTGTGGCTCTGCTCACCAATTCTTCGTTGTTAATCAATGGGCATCCGAATCAGAAATTTTCTCAATGCCTGTTGAAACTAGATATAAACCTATCAAATTTTATTCATTTATATGAGTAGCTCTTAGATTTATGTACCATTTTTGTGTCCTTATTCATTAATTTTTTCTACTTGCTTATTAAATTTAAATCTGTATTATTTTTTTCTTTTTATAAGTTTTTTAGACTTTTGTTTCATGTTTTCATTTTATTTACATCTTCAATTTCAATGTAAACATTTAAAGTAGATGTTGCAATTTGGCACTGTGTTCATGTGTCTTGCATAATGGCATTTTGTCTGTTTTAATTTGTCAGTTAAATTTGGGCAATGGGATCAGAACTCTGTGTTAAAATCCTGGCTCTTCCACTTAATAACTTTGTGAATTTGGGTAAATTACTCAACCTTCTGAAGCGTCCTCCTTTGCAAAACAGAAAAAAATGAAGATACCTCTCTCTGATTACTGTTGAGAAGATTAATAAAGATAACATGGAAAATATTTATCATAATGTTAGAGTCAATGATGGAGCTGTGCATATGTGTTTATATGTGATATACCTTTCAGTTTTATATTACATTTTCTATCATTTATTATATGTTACATAATACATACTATATGTTCCAGATAAACTCCTCCTATCTCTATTGCATAGACACAACCCAACTGCCCCTTAATTAATCAAGATCATTTACTCTCTTCTTGCAAAAGAAACCCGAATGCCCAGGTTACAGTTTTAACTTCTACATGGGACCAGCATTTTATCTACTGGGTGAAGCATTAATCTTTTGGGAAGCAAGACCTTTGAAACAGACAGAACCCACCATTTCAGGGATGAGAAACACGATCTTCAGGTAATTCATTAGGAATAACAGTAAGATAAGATTTCCTTCTTTCTTGCTTGTTCCTGAAACTGTGTACCTTTGGGAGAGCTAGCCATAATATCTGTCCCAGTTTAATGCAAGTACTACATCATGTGGGAGAGTACCCTATTCTGACCAGTATAGTAACTGAGATCCATTCAACCATAACACGAGAGCCAGTTGCTTCTGAGTAAGGGAAAACATGACACAACCATTGATCCCATGGGGTCACCGTAGTACATCATTTCTTTCTTCTGTAAAAAGTGTTCCTCAGTCAAATTCAGTGCTCTGATGGATACCATGATGGTAAATACGACATTCAAAAAAACTTTTGGGGGCGCCTGGGTGGCTCAGCGGGTTAAGTCTCTGCTTTCGGCTCAGGTCATGATCTCAGGGTCCTGGGATCGAGTCCTGCATCGGGCTCTCTGCTCAGCAGGGAGCCTGCTTCCTCCTCTCTCTCTCTGCCTGCCTCTCTCCTTACTTGTCATCTCTCTCTGTCAAATAAATAAAAAAATATTAAAAAAAACACTTTTGGGTGGTGTTTCTGGCAGAGCAATCTAAACAGAGAAGACAAAGCCACATGCAGAATAAGTATGTATATTTCAGTAACCACAAATCTCAACTTCCTCCACGATGAGTATAGTCCAGTAGAATCAAACACTATAAAAGTGGCTGGTCGATCCCATCTGCATATGGTGCCCTAGCAGGAGCGTGTTGTTGGTGTCTGCTGTTGGAAGTTTAGACATTCAAAATTAACAAGCCAAATCAGCCATGATGAGGATAAATTTAATTTGCTGAATTCATGTATAACTTCCATCCTTGTTGAGGATTCCACTTTGAATAAACACGGGGGTAGCTGAAGAAAGGGTGACTAACATTCACAGAGCATTAGCTAATCTAATTATGATTACAAATAGAGCCTTCCTGGCTTTTTTATACATAGCACTCAGAACAATATATTAAAAATTGGGGCCCCTTCCAAATGGTCTATCCACAAACCTCTTGTCATCAATTCTATAATATTTTATTTCCAAGAAATCATCAGACAGATCAGTGCCTTCTTGTAGAGGAGCTGCCATCCCTCCTTTATTATACTAAGATGAATAAGCAGATCAACTGCCCACAGTGATCCTCCACACTGGAGGATTTCTCACCCCCACTCTCCTTCAGGGGCTGTCATTTTGCACCAGTCCACAACTGACTGATATCAGCAGATTGCCTGCTTGTTTTTCCACCCCACACACCCCATAGCTGGTCCTAGGGAATTCCCAAAGTAGTCTTTGTTTAGTTTGAGGAAGAGGTGAAATGCGGTTGGAGTAGATGCCACAAAAATATGAAGCACCTACTCCTGTAACTTCATGTTTGCCTTCAGGACTGTTACTTGTCCTCTCGCATTCTCAGATCTTACTCCCTCCCAAGTAAAATTAAGGAGTGTGTTTCATGGTATAATATCTACCATCATTTCGGGCCTGCAAAGAACCATCTTAGAGCTCTTGAAGGATACTGGAGCTCCCCTCACTGACATATGTCAGTGCTGCAGAAGAGTGTCCTTCTGGATTCTTCAGGGCATGTATTAAGGGTTGGTTGACTAAGCTACACATAATAAAGCTGCTCCAACATTTCCAACTCCTTATTCTATAGATTCCTTCTTTGGGTTGTACAAAGGAAGTTCTGGAATCTAAAGTTCATTGACTACACAATACCATCGAATTCAGATTTCCATCGGACAACCAATATTAAAACTACTTCTAGTGCTTGAGCTAACACTTTAAACAAAGACACTCTGATAAATATGACATTAAAAAATTCCATCTGACAGAGTGTTAGACTACTTTCTCCCCCAGTTTAACACTGATAGAATGCAATCCCACAAATATTCTCCAGGTTTGCACTGAAATATGTTGAAAACTATTGTGATTATTTTGGTCTTCATGTGATCTTTTCCTTTTCCTTTTCCATACTTTTTCTTGTTCATATTCAGCATATAGGAGTCTGACTCTAGTTACAGATCTAGAGCTATCAAGAAATGTGGAGAACAGGGACATCTCAGTGCCTCAGTCAGTTACGTGTCTGCCTTAGGCTTAGGTCATGATCCCACCGTCGGGATCGAGCCCCGCATCAGGCTCTCTGCTCAGTGGAGAGCCTGCTTCTCCCTCTGCCTGCCACTCTCCTTGCTTGTGCTCTCTCTGACAAATAAATAAATAAAATCTCAAAAAAAAAGACAGTTTTAAAAAAAGAAAAGAAGTGTGGAGAACACATTTTGAGGCATAAGAAAAAAGGATTTCCAAGGAAAGAAATCTAACGGGCTGAGACTAAGAAAGTCAAGCCCTTTCTCTCGGACAGTCACAGTGGAGTTTAAAGGATAAAGGTCACCAGATTATTCTGAATCTATCCCAATTTCTCACGTCCAGTTCTTTAAGACCCACACTTTCTCAATCATGTCCTGACTTTCATGGACCTGCTCAGACTATGAATTCAAGTAGCACTATAATTCGATTTGTGCTATAATTATAAGCAGAAGCATGAAATTTAGATTTGCTTTAGTAAACAGTGGTGTTTGGAGCTATGAGGGAGAAGATTGTCTTGGGTAGTTATGGAAGCTCTCTGAGAGGCCCGGAACTATTTCTGGTAGCAAATGTTCCATGAGCCAGGGTTCAGTAAGAAAAGCAGAACACATTCCAGGTATTGAAAGCCAGAAGGATATCATATAGAGAATTAGGGGATTAAAAAAACCATAGAAACTATAGAAAAACCTTTAGGTAGGAAGAGCAGAGGAGCTACTACAAATGTTAAGGAAGTCAAGTGGTGTGAGGATCATGAGGAACAACTGTTAATGCTGTGTGCTGCCCACAGCGTGATGATGGCTACTTCACTGGAGGCTCCCGATGACATGTCAGGCGGCAGTGTTCTGTCCCACATACTTTCTGGTGCTCCAATACTATGCTCTAAAGGAGTTATTTCAACCATGAAATGTCTCTGCCTGACTCCCTTTAATGGGGTAATCAAGACTATTGTGTGCCTCTGGAAACAAACACATAATTTATTTTGATTGACAAAATAAACAAGAAAACTAAAAATAAAAAAGAATTCAAGAACACAAAACCAAATACAACATAAACATTTTCTGTTGTGGTCTGTTTTTATTTTTAGTTCCTTAACTGTTACTCTTATAATGTTCTCCTAAACATTTAATCTAATAGTCGATGTCATATTCATTTTAGGAATGCAATCCAAAAAACAAAATGAGGACTGTTGGAAAAAAAATCACCTTGATATTATTTACATTGCTAAAATAAATGAGTGATTTTAAAATTAAAATACTTTTATTCTGATGGTTCAAATAGGGAGATTTTTCCCCCCACTTTCTGGTTCCTAAGAGGAAGAATTTTTCTTATTAAAGTATTGTGACCCCTTAACCCATGCTTTACTCCTCTCCACAGATGTGGGATGAATTACTTTATGAAAGCCATTGATCTGTACTTTTCATGTAGTTGGAGCTAACCATTTTAAAGATCCATTTAAAACACGGTGAGACTGCAATCCTGAATAAAAGTGGTCCCATACATGTTGGGTGAGGTGGTGCAGGATCCAGGCTGGATCTCCACTTAATTTTCACATTTCAGCAATAGCCTCCCTTATGGCTTCATCAACAATAAGGTAGATCTGCCTTCCTCCAACATCTGTCTCACAGGTGGCTTTGAAATCAGATTTGTAAGAGGAACCCAACACCACAAGGACAAAGTGCCCAACTTAAAACAATGGGAGATTGTAATGTACATTGTACATGTAAATGTACATTATAATGTAATGTGGATTACATTGTACAATTACAATGTAATGTGCAATGGTGGCTATAGTTAATAATTCTGTATTGTATATTTGCTAAGAGAGACTCAGATGGGCCAAGGGCTTGATGAGGCACACTTTCAAAGAAGATAGTCAAAGGGCCAATAAATAAATGAAAGATTTTCAACATCATTAGCCATTAGGAAAATGGCTACATTTTCCCATTCTCAAACGTAGAATTTCCCATTTTACATTTCCTAAAACCACAGGATACCACTTCACACTATTAGGATGGCTATAATTATTTAAAAAATTTAAAAATATTTTTTAATTTTCAATTTAAATTTTAAAATTAAATTTTAAATTTTTAAAAAATTAAAAAATTTAAACTTTAAAAAATTTTTAAAAATTGAAAAAAATAAGTGTTAATAAGAGTATGGAAAAATTACATTGCAAGTGAGAATGCAAAAGGGTGTAGCCACTATGGGAAACATTTTAGCTGTTCCTCAAAAAGTTAAACATAGAATTACCACATGACTGAGTAATCCCACTCCTTGGTGTACACCCATAAGAACTAGAAATAGGTATTTAATTTAAAAAAATGAACTTATACACATATTTCAGAGGAACATTATTCACAATAGCTCAAAAAGGGAAACAACCTAAAAGTCCAACAACTGGTGAATGGATAAACAAATGTGGAATATCCATACAACGGAAGGTCACTCAGCCATAGAAAGAAGGAAATATTGATACATGCTACAGTATGGGTGAAGGTCAAAAACACTACCCGAAGTGGAAGGAAACATACAAAGGAGCATGAATTGTATGATTTCATCCATGTGAAATGTCCAGAGTATGTAAATCCCTAGAGATAGAAAGCAAATTGATGGTTGCCAGGGGCTGAAGAAAGAGGGGAATGGGGACTGAACGGTCAAGTGTGTGATGAGACTTCTGGCTGTGATGAGGTGCGTTGTGAACAGACTAAATGCCAATGAACTGTACATTTGAAAGTGTTTTATTTTATGTTATATGAAGAAAAAAACCCTATATGTGGTTCCTTTACATGTGAACCTTGAGAATCAGATTAAGTAAATTTTGTGAAACAAAATATCACACAAAGGCTTTGTGCAGTGGGGATGTGCAGCTTTATACCTTAGGCTTTAGCTAGCTGGACAACATGGGATTTATAAAAGGCCCATCCCGGCCTTAAGCAAATATGCATGAGCTTACGGAGTCTTAATAAACATGCAGAGGCAAGGATTCTGTTGTAAGAAAATACTAATCTCTGCACACCAGCCTGTTTAGCTCCTGGGAATACATATGTGAAGGGCTTTCCTTGTGCATTTGACCTGGGATCCTCAAACTTCAATGTGCTTGCAAATCCCTTCAGCAGCTGGTAAAAATGTAGATTCTGATCCAGTAGGTATGGGGTGGAATCTGAGCTTCTGAATATCTAATAGGCTCCTAGCTGACACAGAGGCTGCTGGTGCACAGATTTCTTGAGTGGGATTAACCAGCCTATTTGGATCTGCCGTTTTTAGAGGGCCAGCACCAAATAGTGACTGGAGTGCAAGGTGAATGGATATGCCTCCCTCTGACTCCCTTTGGGCGACATTGTCCTTATAGGCTTCCTCTTTCTTATTTAACTATTATGGACTCTCATTAAGAATGTAGGGGTGGTATTATTTTCAATAATCTTAGAAACTGAAATGATAAAATCGTGGGAGAGCAATGCCTACCTACATTATCTCTTCTTGACTTGTCATGGATCTTTCTGTCTCTTCTTCCCATCTGTCCTTTTGCCTACCTATCACCTTGCCTTTCTTCTCTTTCTCTTTAGCTCACTCTTTGACAAACTCCATCTGCATCTCTATTATACTCTTTTTTGTAATAAAGGGACTAAGAAAGAATAGACCAAAGTCTAGAGAGAGACTCTTGTACCATCAAGGATCAATTGATTGATAGATACAGAGATAGAACCCAAATTTCCAAATGTATATTTCTTTTAAAAAAATTACACTTTTACTAAGCTTCATCCAATATAATTTAGCAAGACATCCTATTTGTATAGAATCATCTATTTTAAAAATGTAACAATTAATTCACTGCCCCTCTTTCATTTCTGTTAGAATGGACCTATTGTCCCTGGTATGTTTTGCTAATCTGGAGGATAGAGCTAGTGTAGAACAGGAGAGATGAGAGAAGAAAGACAAAGCTTCATGGATTTTGCTGCCCTATTATCTATGTAACTGCAGAAATGACCCCAATTCTTCACCCTTCCCTATTCATGCCCTTGCTATATGATTTCTTTATTCTTCTCATCAAAGGTAGAGTTTATTTACTTGCTTCTTGCTTTGGATCAGCCATTTGACTTGTTTTGACCATTGGGGCTATTAACAAATGTGACACCATGTAATGGTTAATTTAGGTTAAAAAAATGTAAACAAGTTTTGAAATCTACTGTCAGTAGTGTACATACTAAAATTATCAGAATACATTTGGTAAGCTTGAAAATTACCAGTAGGGTAATATCATTTCTTGTTTTTGATATTTATTTCAACAAGGGCCATTATATTATACTCTTCAAAGTAGAACATCTGTAAGGGTTTTGGGCAAAATGTTGCCAAAATCTTATCTATAACAAATTGTCCCTGAACTTTAGAAAATGAGTATAATTTAATTAGGATAATGCCTTTTTCTCAGATGTTGTTATGATAATGTTCTAATTCTGTCAAGTGTATAATTATACCATACTTAGATTCCGTTAGAAACATTGGATATTTTAGTAATTTCATGTAATCAATATTTATAAAAATCTAGCAGTTTTATCTCATTGAAATTAATAAAAATTTTTGGATGTCAACTTAAACATGTGAGAGAAACATATTTATAAACATTCATTTAGGAGATCATGAGCAAAATGTTTAAAGACCACTGAAATGACTTAATCCAATTTGGTTCCTTATGACTGCTAGCTTATTGTAATAGAACTCAGAACCCACCGATAGTTAAATGAAGATTAGAATCAACTACTTTCCTATAATCTTGTCATTAAGTTATAATGAAACTGAGTTTTATAGACTCTGTATTTCTACATTCTTCCACAAACAGGCATTTATCAGCAAGCAAGAAAAAAAGCAATCATATAATTTTCTTCTGTAAGCTCAATGAATTCCCAACTTTCTGTCTTTCTTTGGTGCTTCAAAAATGCCTTGAATGAAAATTTTGCTTCAGAAAAGTAAGACATTCATTTCAATGTCAGGATTTGGCCCGTCATCCACTGAACTCAAGAAACTAGAAATCCTCTGAGAACCACTGGCAGGATATAGGATATTTTAGGGACCAAGTCTTGGGTACCAACTCCTAGCATACAGTCTCCTTTACCCAATAGTCTTAGTCCTAGTTATGCAAGAATGAAAAGAATCATGACACTATCAGTTTTACTAATGAAAATCCATTACCAACTATATTAATCTTAGTAAATCCTCTAGTGTTAATGGAAGGTAAAAATCTTTGACTTTTTTGTTGTAGCTAAATCTAGAGCACAGCTTCCTGACTAGAATTCTAAATGATCACTAACATTATGAACTAAAATTAGAATTCCCATTAGAGTCTGAATTCCTAGTTAAGGCAATTAAGCCGACCTATAGTACAACTGAAATTGGCATATGCATAAATTCATACTTTCTGTGCTTTCTGTATGCTTAACTTAATTACATATGTCATAAATCATTGGGTGTAAGAATATATAAGATAAATAAATCCTATCAGATTGTTTTTCAAATTGACTGCCAGTTTATATTTACAGGAACAAAGAATGAGAATATCAAACCCCACAGTTTTGTCAATAGTTTTTGTTGTCTAATTTTTGAAATTTTTTACATTCTTATGAATTTTAATGTGTGTCTTTCTAATTAATAGTAAATTTGGTAACTCAAAATGGATAAAATACCTCAATGTGAGACAGGAATCCATCAGAATCCTAGAGGAGAACATAGGCAGTAACCTCTTCGCTATCAGCCACAGTAACTTCTTTTAAGATATGTCTCCAAAGGCAAAGAAAACAAAAGCGAAAATGAACTTTTGGGACTTCATCAAGATCAAAAGCTTCTGCACAGCAAAGGAAACGGTCAACAAAACAAAGAGGCAATCCACAGAATGGGAGAAGAATTTTCAAATGACAGTACAGACAAAAGGTTGATATCCAGGATCTATAAAGAACTTCTCAAACTCAACACACACAAAAGAGATAATCATGTCAAAATGGGCAGAAGACATGAACAGACACTTCTCCAATGAAGACATATAAATGGCTAACAGACACATGAAAAAATTTTCATCATCACTAGCTATCAGGGAGATTCAAATTAAAACCACATTGAGATACCACCTTACACCAGTTAGAATTGCCAAAATTAGCAAGACAGGAAACAACGTGTGTTGGAGAGGCTGTGGAGAAAAGGGAACCCTCTTACACTGTTGGTGAGAATGCAAGTTGGTGCAGCCACTTTGGAGAAAAATGTTGAGATTCCTCAAGAAATTAAAAATAGGGCTTCCCTATGACCCTGCAATTGCACTACTGGGTATTTACCCCAAAGATACAGATGTAGTGAAAAGAAGGGCCATCTGTACTCCAATGTTTATAGCAGCAATGGCCACCGTTGCCAAACTGTGGAAAGAACCAAGATGCTCTTCAACGGATGAATGGATAAGGAAGATGTGGTCCATATACACTATGGAATATTATGCCTCCATCAGAAAAGATGAATACCCAACTTTTGTAGCAACATGGATGGGACTGGAAGAGATTATGCTGGGTGAAATATGTCTAGCAGAGAGAGTGAATTATATGGTTTCACTTATTTGCAGACCATAACAAATAACATGGAGGACATGAGGAGATGGAAAGGAGAAGGGAGTTGAGGGAAATTGGAGGGGGAGATGAACCATGAGAGACTATGGACTCTGAAAAACAACCTGAGGGTTTTGAAGGGGTGGGAGGTGGGAGGTTGGGGGAGCCAGGTGGAGGGCACACATTGCATGGAGCACTGGGTGTGGTGCCAAAACTATGAATTCTGTTACACGAAAAGAAATTAAAAAAAATAGTAAATTTGGACATCCTTCAGACCACATTTTCAAAAAAATGTTAGTCTTTTGGGCTTCCCTTTCTGTGAATTACAATATATATAATTGCATATATATATATATATATATATATATATATATATATATATATTCAATTTGTTTAAACAAAAAAGTACCTATTTCTTCTACCCCCCACTCCCCACTCCTCTATCTCTGACAACCACTAACCTGTTCTCTGTATCTATGAGCTAGGTTATTTATTTTTTATTTAGATTACACCTTAAGAGAGATCATATAGTATTTTTCTTTTCTGACTTATTTCACTTTTCATAATGCCCCTGAAGTCTATCCATGTTGTTGCAAATGGCAAGGTTGCATCCTTTTTTATGGCTGAATAATATTCTATCATATATTTCTGTATATACATACATACCACAATTTCTTTACTCATCCCCTCATAAACACTTAGGTTGTTTTCTTTTGTTTGGATCTCAATTGAGTTTCCTGTCTTTGCCTTGTTGACTTATACTCATTAATAAATATTTCATGTTAATTATGCTTTTCATATTTCAACGGAGACTCTGTTCTGTTAAGAGAAAAATACACATGAAAATAAAGAAGGCGGGCACCTGGGTGGCTCAGTGGGTTAAAACCTCTGCCTTCAGCTCAGGTCATGATCCCAGGGCTTGGGATTGAGCCCCGCATCGGGCTTTCTGCTCAGCGGGGAGCCTGTTTCCCCCTCTCTCTCTGCCTGCCTCTATGCCTACTTGTGATCTCTGTCTGTCAAATGAATAAATAAAATCTTTAAAAAAAAAAGAAAAGAAAAGAAAAGAAGGCAAGCATCTTTGGAGCACAACCTCTTGGGAATCAAGAAACAGATACATCTTACTTGATTGGAATCTATTTTTACAACCAGAAAAACTCTTTTTAGGTCTAAATAGTTCTGGAGATAGATTCACTGCTTATCTCTCAGCAAAATGTATTGATAATGCTCCAGCCAGATTTCCTTGTTTTATTTGCTTGTCACCTTCCCCTCCTTTGAAGTATTTTCCACGTCTAACAGCCAGAACATGCAACTGTTTCTCGGGTTACTATTTTGGGCAACTGGATCCTTCTCTGTTTGTGTGCTAAATGCCAAAAGTCTCTAGAAATACGTGTGTTTTCAAGTGAGCCTGAACAAGTGACCGACTGGCCTGTGCTTAGGAGAGCCTTATCTCTCTTGCCTACCATCAGATGATTGAGGTCCGATCTACACACCCGAGTTCCCCTGCAAGAGCATTTGAGGCAGGGGATTTGTCCCCTTCTGCCAACATTTTCCATTTCAGCACTGAAAACCCTGTATCTAGGAATGGTCCTAGACAACCTACCTGGGACTTTGCCTGGCTTCACATTCTTGTGGAACATCCTTTCCTCTGTCCAGCTTCCCACACCTCTCACTAGTTTCTACTCTGAGTAATTCCTTAACAAAGGACTTACATGCAAAGTTGTCTTCGAGTCTGTTTCTGGGGAAGTGACTAAGACACTCTCTTAACTCACGCCTTATGTTATTATGATTCATTCTGATTTTCTGGCCTTTTGGCTTTTTTTCATGCTATTACTGATGTGTATCTCCAAGGCCCAGTTTTTCATTTCCATGAAGACAACCATGACCTGATTGGTCCAGTTAGTCAGCATGATCATGCTGGGAAGAATTTAGCTAACAAAAAACCCGTAGCATATTTAGCAGATATTCGTTGTCATAAAATGGCTTCTACTAGGGGCGCCTGGGTGGCTCAGTGAGTTAAAGCCTCTGCTTTCGGCTCAGGTCCTGATCCCAGAGTCCTGGGATCGAGCGCCCCATCGGGCTCTCTGCTCGGTGGGGAGCCTGCTTCTCCCCGCCCCCCCGCCCGCCTGCCTCTCTGCCTACTTGTGTTCTCTCTCTCAAATAAATAAACAAAATCTTTAAAAAAAAATAGCTTCTACTAAAAACAACATCCCCAAAAGCCTATGTTTTATTATTATTTCATTAAATGCTAAGTATTTTACGAATTTAGGAATCTTTGACAATGTTACCCAGGGGAATATTTTTAGGCAAAAGTAATCGTAATTGATATAGGTCAAAAGGCAAGGCAAAAACTAGTGTCATAGGAGGCATACAATAAGAAGAATGTAGAAGTGGCAACATATTCTAATAATTGCATTTCATTCACTAGTGTATACTCTGTAACTTCACTTTAGAAAAGCTGTTCCTTATAGTACAGCTTATGAATACATAAGCATTAAATATTTTATCTATTTGCAAGTTCTTAGACAAATCTACTTAAGACATTTGTGGTTTCGGTGTGAGATTTTGCAGCTATGAAATTTAATTTCTTTTTCAAGTTCTGCAATTTACTTGGACTTGTTTATATAAGGAACACCAAATTAGCTTGTTATACTTAGAGTCACTCAAGTAGTTCCACCTTGCGTTCCGGTGTTTGAATCCTTGAATAAAATACAATTTAATTTTTTTCCATTGCTTTCTCTGGCATCTTTAAAAATTAAAAATGACATACATATTTTTAGATGTTTTCTAGCAATGCTTCTCAGAAAATTTTCCTAGTTCAGAAGATTTTGCCTTTAATTTTAAACCCATTTCTTTTTTCTGGACAATGATGAGATTCTGAAGATTGAACCATCTCTAAGGATTTTGCGTCTGTTACAAAGCTGCATGCTTATGGGAGCAACTCTTACAGCATCTATTGTTTTAATACAGGCTTATACTCAGACAGGGTGGGTATTGGGGGTACCATTAGGAGATTTTTTTTATCACCCCCCGTCCCTTGTTTTTGGACATTAATGTGATTCCTGGATGTTCCTCTCTAGTCAGCTCTTTATACCAGGAAAATCCCCTTTATTTTACTTAATAATTGCTGAGACATTTATTATTCTCTATAAAAATCATGGTAATTTTCACCCCGAAACAACAGAGCTTCTGCTCTTTGAAGCATACCTTGGCCACCAGAAAATCTAAAGTAGGATACAGCTGCCTTTACTTCCCCTATAGTTCATCTTTTTTTTTTAACTTCAAGTTTTAAAAATAACTAATACATAATATAAAAATACAATAGTACTGAAAAGCTTGCAATAAAATGAGTGGGTTCCCTCATTTTCCCAGCCTACCACTCCTGGCCCTCTGTCCCTCTAAAGTCAACAATGTTTAACTGAGGTTTTATTATTTAATGATTTCCCATAAAAAAATCATCTATAAAAAATATTATTCAACTACTATATCTTGAGTTATAATTTTTAAACATCTACTTGCATACTTTCTGGTGAAACAGATACAATTTATCTCACTCATACCCTGCCACCAATATGGAACTGTGGCACATTTGGATTCTTCAACATCCTTTAAACTTAAAAAAAAAAAAAAAAAAGAAAGAAAAGAAAAAGGAAAAAAAAAAAGACAAATCGACACTCTGTCTCTTCTCCATTCTCTTTTACTTTGTTGAAACACACATAGTGTATTACTGAAAGCCAAAAGAGAAGACAGAAAAATAGTTCGTTTACCCAGATGGTAACAAGGGTGCTAGTGAGATTTAGGTCATTCCTGCTGATATTTACAACAACGTAATCCTTAGTGGCATATTGTTATAGGTAGCACTTGATACTTAAGTCTTACTTCCTATCTTGATATTTTTGAGTCAGATGAAGAACAAAAACAACAACAGCTACCACTACACATTATAACAAAATGCCAGACATTTTCTATGTTCCTTCTATGTATTTTTAAGTCCTCACCTATGTATTTAAATCCTTTAAATACCCACCATATCTTGAGGTAAGTGTTACTGTGCCCATTTTACAGATGAGGAATCAAAAGGAAGGGATGAGGGTGTCTTGGCTAATAAGGGAGAAGCTGAATTGTTTCATATAACCAGCAATGGAAGTCATGCCATGTCACTTCCTTGCCCTCTATTGATTATAAACAAGGTGCCCCTTACAGAAGTTTTATTTTTTTATATTTTGAGGACTCTCCATACTGTTTTCTGTTGCAGCTGCACATTTTTCATTCCCAGCAAGAGTGCACAAGGGTTCCAATTTCCTCACATTCACACCATCAACCATCAACTTGTGTGTGTGTATTTATAATAGCCATCCTAGGAGGTTTGAGGAGATATCTTACTGTTTTGATTTGCATTTCCTAAATGATTAGTGCAGGGCCATCTATTCAGATATCTGTTAGTCATTTGTATGCCTTCTTTGGAAAAATGGCTAACCCTTAGTGCATTTTTAAATTGAGTTATTTTGGTGTTTTTTTTTTTTTTAAGATTTTATTTATCTATTTGAGAGAGAGAGCACGAGCAGGTGACAGGTAGAGGGAGAAGCAGAATCCCCACTGAGCAGGGAGCCCAATGCAAGACTTGATCCCAGAACCCTGGGATCATGACTCAGGCAGATGCTTAACTAACTGAGCCACTCAGGTGCCCAAGAGTTTGATAATAATTGGAATTAATTAATTATTCTTTAAATGTTAAGTAGACTCCATCAGTGAAGTCATCTTATTCTTGACTTTTCTTTTGTGGGAAATTTTGGCTATGATTCAGTCTCCTTACTGGACATAGAAGTTTTCAGACTTTGTATTTCCTCATGATATAGTCTTGGTAGGTTGTATGTTTCCAGGAATTTATCTATCTCTTCCAAGTTAACCAGTTTCTTGGCATATAGTTTTTCACTATAGTTTCTTATGTTCCTTTTTATTTCTAAAGCATCAATCATTATATATACTCTTTAATCTCTGATTTTATTTAATATTTTCTTTTTTTCTTAGTTTAGTTGATAGTTTGTCAATTTTATCTTTTCAAAATCCCAACTCTTAGTTTTCATGATTTTTTTTCTATTGTTTTCCTATTTTCGTTTTCATTGATTTGTCCTCTAATGTTTATTGTTTCCTTCCTTTTAACATTAGATTTTGTTCTTTTTCTACTTTTTTGAGATGACATGTTAGGTTGTTTACTTAAGATCTTTCTTCTTTTTTAATGTTGGTATTTATCGCCATAAAATTCCTCTTAGTCTTCTTTTGCTGCATTCTTTAAGTTTTGGTATTTTGTGTTTTTGTTTTTGTGGTCTCAAGATATTTTCTTTTTTTTTTTATTTTTTTCTTTGACTCATTGGCAATTGAAAGTATATTAATTTTCACATGTGTGTGAATCATGCAGTCTTCCTTTTGTTATTGATTACAAGCTTCTTTCCATTATGATTGGAAAAGATACTTGGTGCGATTTCAAATTTCTTAAATTTGTGAAGATTTGTCTTTTATCTAACATGTGATCTATCCTGGAGAATATTCTTTGGACTCTTAAATATATTCTGCTGCTATTGGGTGGAATGTTCTGTCAATGTCTTTTAGATTTACTTGGTCTATAGTGTTGTTCAAGTCTGCTGTTTCTTTGTTGATGTTCTCTTTGGTTATTTTATCCATTATTGAAAGGTGAATATTAAAATCTGCTAATTTTATTGTATTGCAATTAATCTCTTCAATTCTGTCAATATTTGCTTTGTATATTAGGTACTCTGACTGTATGTGCAAATACATTTATAATTGTTACATTTTTCTGGTGAATTAACCTTTTATCATTATACAATATCCTTCATTGTTTTTGTGACAGTTTTGACTTTTGGTCTGTTTTGTTTGGCATAAGTATAGCCATCCCTGATCCCTTTTGACAGCCATTTTTATGGGATATTTGGATAATCCCATGGAATTATCTTTCCGGGATAATCTTTTCCATCTCTTGGGGATAATGGGACTATCCCCATATGGGATATTACTTTTTCCATCTCTTGTCTGTCCTTAAGTCTAAAGTGAATTTCTTATAGGTGACATATTGTTGTACTTATTTTTTTAATCTACTCAACTACTCTATTCTTTTAGTAGGTGTTTAATCCATTACATTTATTTTTTTAGGTGTTTAATTTAGGTGTTTAACCCATTACATTTATTTTTTTTAATCCATTACATTTAAACACATTATTGATGGGGAAGGATTTACTCTTGCCATTTTGTTAGTCATTTTCTGTTTGTCTTGTATTTTGTTGTTATTGTTGTTCCTCTTTTCCTTTCTCTATCATTATGTTTTGTTAATGTTTTTGTAGTGGTATTCTTTGATTCCTTTCTCTTTTTCTTTTGTATAATTTCTATAGTGTTTTTTTTTTCCTGGTTACCAGGAATACTCCATAGTGTATATGGACCACATCTTCTTTATCCATTTGTCTGTTGAAGGGCATCTTGGTTCTTTCCACAGTTTGGCGACCGTGGCCATTGCTGCTATAAACATTGGGGTACAGATGGCCCTTCTTTTCACTACATCTGTATCTTTGGGGTAAAAACCCAGTAGCGCAATTGCAGGGTCATAGGGAAGCTCTATTTTTAACTTCTTGAGGAACCTCCACACTGTTCTCCAGAGTGGC